>JTDE01002857.1:22778-70771 GCA_014338405.1 Paragonimus skrjabini miyazakii | reverse complement strand
CTCATTTGACGGTAGCTTTGCATAACTACCCTAAGTAACATAATCCTATTTGCAATTTGTAAAGTTCATCCTATGTCAGTACAAAATCGGGGATTCGGACAATATAACCTAAACACCATTTGCATGTGGTTCTATCATTCGCATTCCGGTAAGCTTTTCAGATAGTCCTTTATGAATAGCGGCGAACTGCAATACCTATCTCAAAACGGAACCTATAGCTAAATGTCAGTGATTTTCAAAAAATCGTCTGTCATTTGTGAACATAGTTTAGTTTGGCTCGACAACGCCAAGCCGGATACCTTAAGCCGAAATTGTGTACAGTCGAGTGCACGGCACTGCTTATTCCCTCAAAAATAGACCTCAGACTTAACAGACGACTGTTGTAAAAAGTGAACCTGTCTGTCATCTCTTGTGCACACCGCTGTGTAACCCCTTCTCATTTTATGGCTGCAGGTAGACGATTTGTACGGTCCTGCGCGGATGCTTACCACTTGGACCAGGTTGGCAAGATGGTCTCATTGAATGGTTTTCAGACCGGTTCTGATCTCAGGTCACATCTGATAGCGACTTTAAATTCCCCTAGTGTTTGCTACAATAGGTACGTTCGTGGATGTTTGGCTTTCCTAAAACTGTTGTGTGCTAGACATTGGGACAATACAAAACCCACGTTTCATAACCCACCAGGGAGCCAAGACGATTTTACGGCTAGTACCGAAACCTCCATGTTACTAGTCACAGTTTACCACTGTTCGAATATTAGTTTGCTCTTTGCAGAAAAGTCCTTGTACTTATGCAGGTATGTAGCCAATCAGATAAACTGTTCCGAGGGTTGTGTTTCCCTTAGTTTTCTTCTAACCTCCCCACTTAATCGTTACAACCATGAGTGTGTTGTCAAAGTTTTGTGATCAATTCCGTGTGGAACACTGGGAGGAAAACCTATCCTTCTGCCTCATTCTATCTAAAAGCGGTAGAGTCCGTACTAAACTTTTTGGCACCGTCGACAGTTCAACGTAATTAGCTGGTAAACCCGGCTTTTGCTTCACATCTGAATCTTTGTTTATAGCAAACGATTTCATTCCGGTGGAAATCTTACCTGACATCTCAGACTGAACAGCATGAAAACGGGAAAAACCATAGTTTTTACTTTGAATAGTATCCCAGATACACCATTTATCTAAACAGTAGACAAAAAGGGGTGAAAACCTTCCAGTACAAAGTGTATGCACGGACAGACCATAAATACATAACATTTAATTCAATGATGGTTTATTGTGATGGGCGTGTTCACGTGTACATTGACTTCCCAAATATATAATATTTGTCGTAAAAACCACACACTTCATTCTGGCAAGACAAATCGGATTGCAATCACGTACACGAGGTGAAGACTCAAGTTTCGTCATGATTTGGCTCATACAATGCGAACTTCCTGTCGGTGAGCGCATTGATTGCAGATGTGATGTCATCGGAAAAGAAGGTTTAGTTATCAGACGGTAGAAAAACTGCGCACGAAACATGATGGGTTATAATAGATTAGTGTGATTAATGGTGAGTTTATTCACAGGGTGAACGTCCAAAACGATGACAACGTATTCCCATTTTTACAAAGAAGCATAACGTGGCGGAATGTGAAACCAAGAAATAAATAAAGACTTCCAATCACCGGGGAGTTTGTCGACCGAGCTAGATCCGCTTGTACGTTCCAAGTTCCGTGTTACAGACTGGACAGGAATGTCGAGCATCCTTGCACGTGTCCACAAAGAATGGGATTAGGCAACAACCGAGGACACCACTAAACAAAACAAGACAATTTAAATCACATCATGATTTATAACAAGTGGCAAGCTGATTGATCACAGAAGCGTTGATCTCAGTATCTGCATTCGAATAGAATATAAAAAGTTATCACATGTTTATCAACTGCTGGATTATTCGTTCTACCGTTGCAATGAACAGTTCCGTTGAACGAATGCTGAGCAATGTAAATTGACTTCGTCCTGACATGTTAACAGCACAACTTTCGTTTGCAATCTGGTGCACTTTTGCATGTGTCTCAAATGAATATCCACTCACCTGGAGTGAGATTACCGTTGTCATTGGTTTTTCCACGAAACCAAGAAGTGGGGTATTCCTTGTGCTATACCACTTACCAAGTCAGTCACAACATTACATGACTGTGCAAAATTCCACCAAGTTTTACAGACTGATAATCAAGAGCCAACATTATGCGATCGAATGGAATGTAGTAGCCCGGCTAATGAGTCACGACTTTGCCGCAGAAAGTTATGTGGAAGGACAAACGTGGACAGACTCAGAGGTGATTGATGCGTTGATCGTATAAACATGACCAAAACGGTGAGTAGTGATGGTTGATAGATCCAATCATGGGATACTACTGGTTAACTGGTAAGAGTGAGTTTATTTTTCTAGATGGTGTCGTCACCACTTTGATCATAGGGGTTTACCAACAGACTATGTACGACTATTACTATGTGATCGGAATAATGGACATTTTAGGGTGATGATCCTTTCATCTGCCAGTGTAGCCCTGTGCCGGACTGTATGTTGACTTTTGAGAAAAACAATACGCTTTTCAGGGCAAATTAAGACTAATTGCACCGGTCATTTGTTGTCAAACTTCCCACCCAGGTTGTGTAATGAGAGATATTGCCGTTTTGTGTGAAAAACTGTAATCGGAAAATAAATAACCTACGGCAAATATCAGTTGGGAATTGGACGTTGTGAAGGGAAGGTTTACGCGTGAATGTACAACAGGTTGAAAGTACCAAGTCACAATCCTCTCCTTGTCAAGGCCAAATCGGATGACCGATGCTAATTGGCTCAAGATGCGTATAATTTTATTTTTAAGGTGTAAACGCCTTGACACCGAATATTTCAATACTAACATAGCTGGTTTTGTAATTAGGTTCCAGCATTTCCTGCCCTTCTTTTCCTTCTTCTTTTTTACTTGGTTAAGGCTTGCTTTTATTTCTATGGTTGTATAGCATGTACACAACAGCCAGAATAACTCATGCATTGCCGTCTTCTGGTTTCTCTACTCATGTGTACTGCACATGCATGGTTTGTGTAAGTCGAGCGCCAAAAACCAATTTTTCCTCTTTTTAGTTCAATAATGTATTTGGCAGTATTCTTCTTATGACTAATTAGACAATGTTCATTGGTTGATGTAACAAAGTCCCCTTGGGTCTGAGGAAATAACAATTTTGTGGAAAAGGGAACAACAACACTGAAAATTACAACAAGAGCAAGTTGTTGGTAAACGTTGACAAAACCTGTTAGGCGTACTACTGGGTTGGCTAAAACGGTTTCCGATATTCAGGTGCCAGAATCGATAATAACCATCGAGGGCCATCACACTGAAGCTATGAGTTTATCAGTGAATCAGACCACTGGAAACTTTCACTTCTATGTGTAAGCAAGATTGACTTCAAACTACAAAATGAAAGAAATGTTAGGTTGATTTCTGGGTGTGACGCCAGTGATTTTATGTTTGCGAGACCCAATAACCACTGCACATTTCTAAACACGGTGCCACTAAACACTCCTGCTATTCCACGTGAGTAAGAGGAAGTATAATCCCCTTCATTTGCTGCTACATGCTGAAATTCATAATTTCACAGATGCAAGAATGTGAACATACCAGTTCAAGTTATAACTCCTCTGGATCGAACTGAATTGAATTTCTTAACCGTTTCGATTGGTTAACTGAACATGTGCCCAATTCAAAGAAATGTCGCAACCGATCTGCAACGTCCAGTGGCTCCATCCAAGTGACTACCAACATTCGACTTAGTTTTGAAGAGTTAGCAAAAAACATCGCAAGAATTAGAGAGTAGTTGATGATTTGACTGGTAGGACTTAAACACTGACCACAATTAGCCCCAAGCTCTTCGTTCAAGTGAATGCTTTTGACTTACTGTTGTGGAGCAATGCCTTAGATTCATGATTAGGCCTTGTCAAAGCTTATCACGGGTGCATACCCTTGAACCGAAGATGTTCCGACCAAATAAAGTTATTGAACTTAACTTGAGTGAAACACTCGGACGCAACGGGAAGGTTATGATGTCCTCACAAGAAGTAGTTGATCAATCTGGGCCTTTCTCAAAAGCTGGCTGCCCTGCGCATTTGTGCATGATAGTTTGGTCATATTTATTGTGAAACCAATGACAGGGTGGTCAAAATGATTGTATCAAAGGAACTTGCATTGTGGTTCAACACGATGTAGGGCAAGTATACGTAATATCTATAGACTTCGACAAGAGCACAAACCAAATTTTAAGCTTCTTCTCCAGAGGGACTGGGCAGAAAACGTCTGAATGGGACTAAGACAATAACTGGAAAGTCCTATTCACGGTTGCAACAACTCTCAGCTGAATTCGGTAGATATTGGATACACTTTATTAACCGATGTTTGAGTTCACTTGCATACATCGAACGACATTAACAAATGAGTCTCAATGAAATTAGACGATGGGCTTCTCGGCACTTCACTCGTTTCAGCCATGGAAATATGAAGAGCTAGGTCATGCATTAGGAATACTCGCATATTGTCTATAATTCCCGGAAACCTTTTGTCAAGCCCCAAATTCAATGACATGACATCCGATGTGAACAATTGATGACGTAACACAGACTATCCATTCTAATGTAATTCACTGTAGATGTTATAACTCCCTCAAACGGAAGTCCTTTTGGTTCACATTGTCCAATTGTTGAATTCAGTAGAATGAGGGTCGTAAACGCTCGAATAATTTGTCCGTAAAGTGCATACGAACGGTAAAACTCCAGGGACAGCTCTCTGGTTCGTATGGTTTCACTCTGACTTGCAACTCGACAGTATGTTTGTAATATATATCCACTTTGATATTCAACACTTCACTCTGGACATAATCAATCTGCAACCAGAAATCGATTTCTCATTTACTGGTTGCGTATGCATTGTTGTTGATACTGTTGGCTTTCAACATAATTATAGATAGGTCGTCTCAGATACTAAGTGAAGTAGGCCTGGGGAATCAAAGTTCAGATGTAGCAATATTTCTGAGAAGGTTGCACTAGGTTGCCTAGTAAATTAACTAGCGTGAACAAAGATAACTACCGGGCTCAGGGACGTGTACAAGACTACAGAAAACACTATCGATTTCCGCCAGGCTCAAATCCAATTTCGCAGTTCTGTTAAGTCGTTGACAGGGAATGTGTATATCATATGAGTTAAATCAATGCCTGTATGATTAGGTGTAAAGCTGCTTGTGCCGACTTGTGATTTGTGTGTCTTGGACATGTCAGAACATGACTACGATGGTTGTATCATCAGAAGAAATAGTTTTACCATGCTTACGCAATTCTAACTATGTGTATACTTTGAAACCTGTATGGCAATTCACCAGTACTTACTGTATAAGTTCTATGACACAAAACTTAAGATTGCTCTAACATTTTGGAAAAATGATAATCCCCCAAGGTGAACGGTCCCACAAAAAACAAACCAAGCGGTCCTTTCAGGATCACGCAAGTGAATGTAATTTATTTTCATTCTAAAAAATGTAAACCACATTTGTGAACATTTTCACGCTAATTTGACTCTAATCGGCTTAATACTTGCTTGTTTACTAAACTCGGTATAAGAAACATTATATTTCCAATAGAATATTGGCCGAACTTGATATAACTTCTTTAAATAACCTACAAATTGTTAGCAAGTGGTTACCAATGATTACTTCAGAACACGTAATTGCAAGGCCTTCCTCCATTATTTAGAGTGAAACTCATCATTAATAGTTAATTCCTTTCTTGGATCACGCGGTAAATAACGACAGTGTTTCCTTGAAAATCTCCGCAGACTAGCGGGTATAATTTCTAAAACAGAATTCGCTTCATTTTTCTATCTTGATCTTTCTACCGCATGTGACCAACTGATTATTTATTTGGACTTCTGTTTTTACATTAGTTGATCTTACGAGATACAGTTTGTGCATCGGGACAATTGTCCAATTTATCATCCCAAAAAAATTCGTAGAACAAAAGAACGCGCATGTCATGCGAAGTGACACGAGGAAGTGTAATTATTTAGAACTAGCATTCAGAAATGAATTACGTTGCCTTACTGCTGTTTACCTTCAGAGGTGGCTGGGTAACAAAAGCTAATGCGAAATCTGAGAGTGATGAAGTAACTAAGTGGTGTCATCCGCCATATACGAAAAATCGTTTGCAATACTGAAGGGTTAAATCATAGTTTTGGAACACGTTTGTCTGTTTTTCGTCTGTATGTAAATTGTCTCCTGTTGTTGAGTTAGTCTGTCTTGCCCCACCAATTTAGTCACTCCTGAATATTAAACGTAGGAGAGTTTCTTTCTTCCTACTCGACTGTGACATTCCTTTCAAGTGGATCAGTAGAAAAATTTTGTTATCTTCTCAACTGATTATTTTCTGAATTGCTGTCAGTCTGCTCGTTCATATAATTGGTTAACAATAATCAACACTAATTACGGCTTGTGTTTGTCGAGTCGCGATTCTCTCTTCATTGTTCTTTTACCTCTATATTAGCTTCACGCTTATTTCCGAAGATCGGTTTTTCGTTAAAGTACGAAGATGGTGTATTTGACGACCAGCATTCAAAACTATTCCATTCCTTATCCTGTACAACAGCTGGTTGTTATGACACATGCTTTTATCGTACAAATATATCAGTGGTTTATTTTCCCCTCTTACAGTAACAACCTGTCTGAAGCTTTCTACTAATTATTCTTAGCTATAAATTGAAGGCAAGTTTATTCATGGGTTTCAGTATATTTGGTAATTATGTAAAGTTGAATCTCAACTTGACATAGTCTCTTTATACTAACAAAGCTTTAACCAAAGTGAGATGATTAACATTTACTGTGTCGTATCTCAAGTTTTGTCGACTCAGAAGAGCCATACCCCGCGTTTCTTAAATACACTCGTACCCCACTTGTAGTTAATTTATTTTCTGGTCGGTTTTCTTTGTCATCCTTCTTTCTAAATCTATAAAAGACTAATCTGTTCTCTTCTTTGCATTTTGATTGACTTTATAATGTTTTAAAAGTTTAAAATACACAACTCAATGGCATTTAAAATGATGCTCAATTCTCTTTATCCTCTTCATTCTGATCATTCTAAATCTAGAGATATATGCTCAGTGAGATCCCAAATCAAATCTACACATACGCAAACTTTTGCATATGGTTCGTCAACTATCCCTTATTTGACACGCATTCCTATCAAACTGGACGATTTTGCAGTTCATTATAAAGTAGAATATATCAATTTATTAACGTCTCTGTTCACTGAAGATGTCGCTGTGTATTTATTAAATATTCGTCTCCTAGGATACATGAACAAATTTTCGGTATACCTTAAACATAAAATCCAGTGAAAAGAAGACGACGGACCTTGAAAATAGCTTGGAATGAGCGTCGTTGATTCAGTCTTGACTCACTTTCTGTTTGCAAGTAAAATCATGAGTGAGAAACGGTTGCCAGCAAAAAGCTGTTAACGATTTAATTGACCGAAATATTTCATGAACGTTTCTAGCATTCAATTAGAAGGCATATGCTGATCATCGGACTGATGGATAGAGTCAAATCCATTTGGTGAGTAAAACACTCAGCGAGGTCACTGACGGGCGGATTTTAGCAAATAATACTTGAGTCACTCCAACCTATGAGACGAGATCAACAGGTTGGTCAGAATGCTTGACTTTTATTTTACGGTAAACACGCTATTACCAAGGAGTGCGGTTGATACATTGTCACAACCACACGCTTGTATGATAACGACCGGAAATTCAAAATCCAAGGCGTTAAAAACCAGACAGATGTGAATAACACCTATACAGTGGCAGATGGCCTCATATCTTCCGTCGAAAACCCGGTGCCATGTTGAGGTACTTGATGGTGCATGTCTGTGAATGCTACCAGGGTGACAACCGTTGGTCCACTGATCTCCTGAGGTCAGTTTGCACAGGTGACGTTGTCGTTACCCCCAGAGAGTCATCGTCGATAGTGACTGTTTGGTTCGGTCGACTTAGGAGAAGCGTCACAGATTTCATGGAAGCAAAGTAAGAGCAACATTGATGGTATGCCAACCAGTCAGCTAACAAGGTCATATGTCACCTCTTGGACCTGGTGGTCATTGGTAGAACGCCTCAGTTATTTAAATCTCCCAGTAGATCAAGAGAGTTGGTTAGGCCTCTTTCTAGGATGTCGTGTGCAGTTCAACTTAACAGATATGATGAGAATGAACAACCGAATCAAACAAAGAAATTGACGCCAAATAAAAGTGATAACTAACGACAACTATTCCACTGCGCAGAGTAATCGCTCAATCTGGTTTCTTAACTTGTGATATAGACGGAAAGAATAACTCACCCGATAAAGAAGATACCGGTGCAAGCAAGCCATGTACAAGCACCGTTCACGTATTGCACCGTTGTGACCACTTTATTCAGACAAATACTACAGAGAAAATTTTGTGAATTTGGGCCCAAATTTGTGCTGACAATCACGGCCGATGGTTGTTCGGTTATTGCATCTGTGGAATAAAAACGAGAAAGTTGGTTTGACTAGAATGTATTTCAGATCGTCTACCGTGTATGAGAACGCAAAGAACAATAATGGCTTCTTCTGGTTAACTGTGGACAACATTGAAGCAGGCGGACCATCTGACAAGTTGGTCCTGACTACAATTTAAACAAAAGCGATAGATTTGAAAAATTGATCTGTTTGGTATATGTAACTGAGTACCTTATCGCGTTTTGCAAAAATGGCTCACTTGAAAGCACACTTCAAGCTTGCTTGCTGCTAACAATGACACTGTGGTCATCCAAGACAACCTGATAACCTTCTTGGTTGATACAGTTGTTCTGCTATTCGTTTTGTGAAAGGTCGAGTGATATTTATAATACGGTTGTTTTATTATGCTAGAACTTCACTCAGTATTATTTTTTAAAAAGGTTTTTAAAAAGATTTTTTTAAAAAGATGTGCAAGGAATGGATTCATTTTTAAAAGTTCAGAATTATTACTTTTCGTGACTCTGACTATCTTTCTGGCAAAACAAAATGGGTTGAAAAATGAAACAACATAAACTCAACGAAATAAAGATTCAACTCGTTTGGTCTGAGACGCATTCATCACAGTGACGTTATCATACATGATGGGAGCGCTAGTGACGCAAATCAGGTGTTGGTCTTTTGCAACACCCAAATTCAGCAGTGTTCACAATCTTTGATGATCTGCATATGTCAAATGTACATTACAACATCATTTGTACAGAAAGACTTTTACGGTAGGTCATCAAGTAAACAAAATTCCACTAGAATGTGACTGCAACAGATGAATCGTTCGGTGTCAAGCTTGATTAGGTTGAAAATGCCTTACAGACAGTTTGGATCTTCAGCCGAAACGACATGAGAGTGTATACTTCTCTCTAAAATCATATCAAAAGATCAACAGTCAATGTAATGTGTTAATACTTGGTCAATCTTTATCCGCCATAAGCGTATACAAGCAGATTAGACTGGCTTCCTTGATTTTTATAATTCCTTTCGTTAAGGGCTAAAATTACTTAGCAGTTTTGTGAGCACCCTGGAAGTCAGTAAGTAGTTACCACAATCTAAGCAATGGTTAAGTTGAATTGTTTTTACACAGTTAAGTGTTGGGTAGATGTTCAAGCCTTAATGGATCTAACAAGAATAGCGTTACAATTCTATGAAGGTCTAACATTTTTAGGTTCATTCAGGGGTCATTACTTTGTGACGATCAGACTTAAAAAGGTCGAAACGGTTATTCACCTGTTTGTTGGTGGTCATTGTGGCGAAAGGTTTTTAAACAGATTATGTACACCAGACAACCAGGAGTGGAAAAGCTCACAATCATACCAATTTTATGTAATAAAACCACGACAATCCACTGTGTTGATTCATCCATTTTTGTACAAATACCACCCGTTGGCTGCTTTAGATAAGCATGACTTTACGTATGACAAGTAATTTAGGTGTTCGACTGAATGACAGCATCTCAAATGAGTCTGTTGAATCATCTTGATGAAATGTTGGCACGGAGAATTTAAAGACAGATGACGTGGTTTCTTGAATAACGAGTTTGAGGTTGCTGGATTATTGGTTCGCATTACAATTTTGGAAAATCTTCCAAGACTAGTCAAGATATTTATTGACACTTTCTATCTAAGTGAACTCCCCTCAGATTGGATTCCAGCAGGCACACGACACGAGCAAAGGAGTGGAGAGACGGGCTGCGTTCATAGTCATGTTTGACTTGTTTTTTGGTGGTTTCTGTAAATGGCTATTTACTAGTGAATCTCTTCCTTTGTAGCCTGCAGTTCATGTGTAGTACAGATAAAACAAAATGTTAAATGGGCTTGAAACAAACTGTCTTTGGATGAAATCGAAGGAAACCTGAAGAACTGAAGGAGATGATCGCCACTTTCATATCTGTGGTTACTCGCATCCGTTTTCGGAGTCATATGTCCGTTCGTGATAATATTCACTAACTACTGTTGAAAAACTTAGGACAGAATTTAGCTTTGGCAATGAAAATCAATATGTACTTCCAAATAATATATTGCGAATTTATAGGTTTTAAATCAGTCTACTTTACTTCCTGGCAGGAGTTACTCATTTAGTTTTTGTAACGGTATGAACTAATTAAATCTCCTTTTAACCAGAAACTGTGTTTGACATTATTGTCTGTACTTATACAATAGAAGGTTCAGTATATTGCGTATTTCATCAAGTTGCACACATCAGTGGGCGAACACTAGTTTTACTCAAACTACTGAAAATAAAACAAGAAGGTTGTACAATTCACAACAACTTGATTTTTAACCAGTTTGGAATGAGGCCAAAACAAAATCGACTTAAACACTGCAAATAACCTAAGCTTTATTGATAACGGTATATACAGCGGGTTGAAACACTTTTATAATATGTTTGACTAAACTAGTCATTTCGAATATTTGACAAAATCCTGTTAGAATAAGTAATTCCTGGCCACCGTGGTGAGGAATCTCGTCTGAAGGATCACATGAAATAAAAGGTGTGATAATGTTATAATGAATGAGTACAAAGTGTTGGACTTTATATCCTAATTACCTCGGGCGAAT
Organism: Paragonimus skrjabini miyazakii; assembly: GCA_014338405.1. Classification (NCBI taxonomy): domain Eukaryota; kingdom Metazoa; phylum Platyhelminthes; class Trematoda; order Plagiorchiida; family Troglotrematidae; genus Paragonimus; species Paragonimus skrjabini miyazakii. The sequence goes on along the minus strand of JTDE01002857.1, from coordinate 59,610 downwards.
GAACGTCACGTGGTCGTGAAGTTTGTCGCTAAATTGATGAATAAGCTGGTGTCTTCTGATGCAAATACATTAGCCATCTAGCTTGAGCATTAGTCTCACGGACTAGAAGTTTTCTCGAGGATACAAACTGTTCCATAACTACTGAGCTGTGAAGAACAACTTTGTAGTACACCCTGTCCACAAACCCAAGCAGTTTGATGTGTACTGTCTAGACAAAACGAGATCGGTCTAACTTCCTGGAATTATTCACATACAAATTTGAGTCGCTGTCATAAAGTAGTCAACTCCGTTCAGGATACGATCTAGCCAAGAGAACACCAGGCGACATCAGACTCATCCAAATGACGGCAATAGTTTCGGTCTACGTTCTTGTTTGTACCTACCACTGTCTAAGACTGTGTACCGTCCACTATCGTAGTCTAAAAGTTAGAGCTGGCACGAAGCAAAACCGGTCATAGTTCTTTGACCATTAGTCTGTAAGGACAAACCTCTTGCAACCGCACAACAGAAGTACGAATAACACATACGTATAGAGATAACAAATTGAAGCTAGACACTCCAGAGGTCAAGTATGGTGACCAGTAAGATCGAACATTTCTTAAGAGTGATCTCATTACCATAAAAGTTTAAGCTAGTCTTTAGCGCTTTTGATGTTTTGAATTGAAAACAGATATGTGAAAAGCCAACAGACATAAAATGGCCTTGGTCAATTATGAGTTTTGTTCGCGTTACCTTAACCAAAATCTTTTGCTACTTGTTGAATAAGTTCTACGCATTTTTTGATTTCAACTCACGGGGCCATAGATCAGAATTAATACTGTCTTCTCCCATGTAAACCAGAAGAATCAGCAATATTTACGGGCTAATTTGACGGAGCTCTTACAAGTGGTGATCTAGTCGCAGTTAGCTTGAAGTGAGTGTTTTAATGGCCAATAAGGTTGCTTCAAGAAAACGTCACCCAAGTCCGACTCCAGATCACGTTAAAGTGTGCACTACCCACTATTCGTAATTTGAGTGGGATTCAGGTCAAGTACTTCTCATCGAAACGAGCAGGTTGAAATATCCGTGGGACTGCGGAAGTTGCCATCAGTTGTGAAAGATTTTCAATCGATATTAACCACATCTCTCACCACCCATTAAACTGATGTGAGCTCGACCAATTTAGCGCTCGCTTAATGGTAAAAACGATCACAGCGTACTATCGTATGTTGTAAAAAATAAGCAACAGTACAAGTTAGCGCGATTTGTAGAGCAAACTTTCTTCGTGTCTGTGCATTTGGCGATACACCCTGACTGAACGAAAAAATTATAGTGCACACAAGTAGTCTCAACGACTCAGCAAATGACTTGAAGGTGGACATTAGAAAAAACTCCCACGAGATTCACTGCACTATGAAAATGGAGAAAGTAGTCAATCGTTTCACGATTTGACCTGGAGCTAGCAAGATGGTTATTACACCTCTTTTTGGTAAGATCGAGCAACTTGGGCAACAAAAACAAGATATTTAGATGGAATTACTGAATTGTGTGAAGTAGTCGTGATATTGTGGAGTCAATGAAGCAGTGGACAACTAGCTGGCTTTATAATGCGTAGACCTGAGTCAAAACCCAGTTGCTCTTAAGAGTATGCACTTTTCCTGAGCTCTATGGGAAGCAAAACTAAAATCTGTTATTCAGTTCCGGAAGTGGCCCACTGCATACTGTCTGAACATTCTAACATAAAATATCCGTGGTAATCATCATGCACAAGCAAACTGCCTGACTAACCATCGGCGAAAAAAAAATTATGATTGACCTCCTCTACAAAAACGGGTTAGATGTGATATGCTCCAAAATATAGGACTGGGGAATTTTACGGGGAATTCACAGCTGCACATCATTTTTCGGGGCTTCTTTGAATGTAGTCAACAGAAATTTGTAACGGAGTCATCCGTAGATCACATCATCGTACGTCAGTGTACGTCAACCGTGGAACAATGTTGAGATTATCCTCCGCTCTTTGCACACAAAACAGATATTAGATAAACCGAACAGTCCTGGATACACCAACGCACATACATGTGTATATGCAAACACTGGCAAACGAAAAACCACCCACAAAGATGGCAAGATATACACATGACAAATAATACGCTTGAATACACGGACAGCTAACTCTCTGTAAAGCTCACAACTGCTGACAAGATAAGCAACTGAAGAAATTCGTGCGTTCTTCCTCCGGATGGGCGTTTCGTATGCAGTGAACTGTCATCTTCAGGTAACTAGTTTATAATGTACTACAGACACAGCTTGAGAGATCAGATCATGGAGAACATGGGCGATCGTAACCAACATCACGCTGAGCTAGAGGGACACCTGGACTGTTCAGTCAAACTCATTCTTTGAGTTCACGCAGATGGACAGACTCACTTGATTGATAATGCCAAAGCGATTTGAAAGATTAATGTTTATGTTGCGTGACATGACACCGACTACGTTGGTGACATCCAGTTCGTAGCCTTGATCTGATAAGCGCTTACTGATCGAACAGAATAGAGTCGTCTTGTGATGTTTTGTAAAACATTCACATGCGTGTGTGTGTCCAGAGTATGCTGATCGCTTATCCAGGGTGTAATATATATATATTGCCTCTTCAGCACCAAACAACAATACCCAGGTATTAATATATATATATATATATATATATATATATCATGTTTCTCAGTTGTTTTATCATGATTCCTGATAGGAAACATCTCAGCACAGGTACCGTTAGATTTATTGACAAAAGTAGACATAAGTATTATTCGGAAAACAACCAGATGACTAAATAAAACGTTTACTGACCAAACCACATTGGCATGTTAGTTGTTAAAACAGCAGGCATAAACCTGGGTGAATTAACTAATTGACATACATCAGCTGGGAAGATTCGTCTGATTAGGAGTTCACGTGTTGAGTGATTCGGCTTCATTAAGTTTTTATGTCGTAAAAGCATGGGATGTCATGAAACGACAGGAGATAATAGCCCTATAATAGCCACTAGATCCCTGATTTTTGGTTCAAGCGTTTGTGAAATAAATAGGCCTAAAAGGTGATTATCCTGAAGTTGAACGGTAGAACCTGAACAACTGAGTGCAAACTTAATTATCTATAGAAAGCGATAGAAATGCAAGCAAAAAAAGGCCTGATTGTGCACAATTTAGCGTATGCTACTTTGAACATCGCTAACGTTCGTGGCAGTTCGTTCTTGTTTTATTCGATAGTCAATCATTTGATCATACGATACACAAACTACTTAGGTGAAATTTCTATTCTACCCTAGAATAGACCAACGAAGTACTGAAGTTTCTCTATTGAAATAACCTGTCAAGTTGATGGCAAAATATCATGCATTCATTAGCTTGCAAATAGCCGTGGTGTTCTGGTTAAATATAAGCTGTCCATTGGGACAGTCAACTAAATGACTAAGGAGGTATTCCAGATGACTGGTTCTTTGTATTGAGTATATTCCACCATTTAATTTGCTAATGAATTGCTTTCAAAACCTAACAAAGATATCGAACAGAACTATCATTTCTAACCATAAGTGATGATTTTCAAATGACTCTACCTGCCGAACCTAAGCAAGGAAGAACCTAGTTTTGGAGTTCCACTTCAGAGTGATCGACGTAACAGTTCTGTCAGTAAGATTTCATAACCACCGCAAATTTTCAAACCGGAGATTTTCAGAAAGTTACGCATCAAACTTTCTTCCTGATATCTGCAGGCTTATCAAAAAAGGCGGACGAAATTCACATCAAACTGAAGGACCTAATGAGTGACCTCACCCCGCTACCAAATCATAGAATAAAAATAATTTGCTAGAATACATTGCATAGGCCTCAATTATTATGAATAACTCATTGCATTAAATATACGTCGTAGGCGCCTTGATGTTGTATGTTTGAATGTAGACGTAGCTCTTTTCTAGTGGTTAGGTCCCCTTCCCTCCTTCTTTTTTCTTCTCTCTTCCTAAACAGGGTTTGTTTCTTCTTCTTCATGGTTGTGTGGCAGTTAAGCATCAGTGTGAACCACTGATTTATTGCTGTCTATGATGATGATGACTTCAGTAAAATGACCGCCACAAAACTATGGGGCTACTTTTGTGTGTAGCTTAAATGAGAGAGTCAGCTGGACGTAGTTCACCAATTCCACTTTGAATACTCAGTCCATTGAGTTCCGTACCTTGTTGCTTATAAATAGAAGTGGGCTGCTTAAGAGATGACTGAAAATATACTTTTACCCCTGACGTAGTTTGATCAAAAGTAAAAAGATTACCTTCTTTGAATGCGCGGAAAGTCGCATCAAATTCAGGATGGTATTAAAATGATCAACTTATATCGATTCCTTCTGCTTGAGAACCTAATATTTATTATTTTAACCGCAGGTTTGTCACCTATACAGGTGGTGTCCAAACCCCTTCATCCGTAGGCTCTCCTGCTTGCGCATGTTCATTTGGCATGGTGGTCATCTAACGTACAGCTGATCTATACCTTGTGTGCGTGCTTATATTGTTGATGAAATAACGCTCAACAACGATTTTGCGGTGGTCGTTTATGTGATTTTCATCATTAATTCCGTAAAAAGGAATGTTTGCTAAGTTGATTTTCACTGGTATGACATGTAAAGATTTCAGTTGGTAACATGTAAAATTGTCTGGCTGAATAATAGCCAACTGCCCAATAGTTTTGTTGCTGCGCTTATTTCACAATGAGGGTGACCATCTTTAGCGATTAAACCAAAATTTACGCAAATGAAGACAATTGAAATTGCGTTTTCTATCTAAGGTTGTCAGTTATCAGAGACCCTGTGTATCTTACCAAATTCAATAGCGCTGATGTTAAAATCGTCTGGAATAATAACGAAGACGGTAAAAATCAAGCTTACAGAAAGATTAGATCAGACTTGTTCGTGAATACAAATTTTTCCATTAAAACACCATAGTTCATACAGCTTGTACGTGTGTTCTGAAAAGATTCAGGAATGACCCGCTTTAGAGAAGTCATTTACTAAAGAGAAGAAATTAGATAACTGGGGGTCACCGTGAACAAAAAATACGCATTCGTTAATTATAATCGACAGTCTACTGATCATCGCATAAGTAATGCTGCTGGCTTGGTCAGTGGCGTTCGGGTGGAAGATACATGTCATCAAAATTTCACCGTAGGTGTTACATTGAAAGGAAACTTGGATCATGTGTAAATGAAGGCAAATGAGCGCGTTTTTAACAGGTCAGTGTACAGTATTCGTACTGTTCTGACAGACCTAATTTCATTCTTCCGTAGAATGAAGAGCAGATGTACGAAAAATAACGTCTGCCAATCTTTAAACACAAAACAGGTTGATCATGGCGGATGCCTATCTGTACATATGTATTCAAAGTTATTTGTTAGGTTCTATTCGCTGTAGTGTACTGATGACACATTTGTAAGTCGTAAGCTTAAAAAAAGTTCCGTGAACAATTCTGTAGTACTCTATTATAAAATTTATAGAAATTCCTTAGCAGTGCTGGCCCATCTCAAACGACATGATGTTGAGATCATACATACCATCATATTCCGGATCCTTGAAAAGTAATTCTAATGTTGATAAGCCTTAATCTGCTAAACTTCCAGCCGACACAACCATGCATGTGTAGATAAAAGTACAAACATTGTTACACACTACTGATTGACTGTTAAAAACTAGGTGAACGGACAACTCGACAACTGTTCAAACAACAGTTTGATGAAAGGAAAAGAATCTCATTTTTTAAGATCTAACAAAACTTCTTCCGTCAGGTCACGAGTTTGTATATTTTGTCTGTAGATCACGTAGGCAACACGAGATTCACATCATTACCCGCTGACTGTGTTCGTTTTTTGGGAACTGCTGTCGTTCCGAAAGTCTGTCTAGAAGTGAAGTGAATGGTTAACAAAGGCGGTAAATACAATTTCCGTAAGACATCCAACTGCAGCAAACAATCTGTAGCTGCGGCAACTAGTTTGTGCAAAATACACCTTTGAAAAATGCACACAAGTAAGGCAGAACTACTGCTAGTCATTTCAAGGGGAGATTTAGACTGGCCGTTTAATCACACAATGGGTATAGATATGTACATACCCATGCTGTCTAACCCAGCTAAATACCATGCTAAATTCATTGCGAGAAATTGATTCGTTGTGTATGAGTTAGAATACAAAAGTAAGGCGACACCTTTTTCTAGGGGGATATATGCCATTTTAATAAACAGTTTCTCTAAGGCTGACAGAATTATTAAAAACAGTTCAGGTATTCTTGTAAAGCATAAATCGACTTTCGGAATTATACAAAAGTTTCCTGTTGCTGTACCCGATTAAGAATCAAAGCACTTGTGCTACAGGCTAAGAGCAAACAAAAGCCGCACAATAAATTGCGCAACTGAAGTTGCGTAGAGGCATGGCTGAAGAGCAAACCATGGCTGCGTAATGGCCTTTTCTTGACTCATCGCTGTATTCAAGATCAAAGTGCACTTCAGAAAGGACAAAACGTACTTGTTAGAACTAATGATAAGGAACTGGTAATTACGTTAATTAGTAACGTTTCAATTTCGAGGCAGAAGCTTCTTCAGACTGGGTGCACCGGTTACACAAACCGCGGCATTTGGATTGAGTATGTCGCAACAAACTGAACGAACCAAAATGCCACTATTGTGCACAGCAGATCAAAGAAGTGAACAGACATGAAGTGGAAATAGTCAGTCACATAGGACTGTCATAAAATCAATAGTTTTTGTGGAGGTTGAGGTGAGGAATTTTAAAATTGATCCACGTAAAGATCAGTTGATTGTTATGTTGTGCTATAAGAGTTTTTAAATAAACTCTTGCCCAGAATGGTTGCCATAATTAGTGCGACCTCGCAGCTGTTTTTTTTGGAAAATACTTCTTCATTTCAAACGGTCAGAACACACAAAGCAGACCATTATTTTATGTAACTTCCGGCGGAATTCATACCACGTGATACGACACTGTGCTGAATAACTTCTACCATGAAGGTTATTGAAGTAGGTAATCTGGTTGGATCGATGTTTCATATACAAAACGATGTCAAGACGTTCCCTACTTGATAGATCAAAAGTACAAAAAAATAAATCTGAGTGTAGACTTTAGCTGATTAGAAGAAATGAAACAGTGCTTCTCTGTAGCAACAAACCGATGATGTCAGTTTCTATTGTCCAGGTATGATATCTCCTTTTTAAGCATATAATGTACTACAATTTTCCATGTCAAACTAACATCGCAATACAATAGTGACCTCTTCCTTGCGTTGAGCTTACTGGATTCATATAGGTTGGGTGAGATGCTAAGCGATGACCACTGTGTTGTGATGTATATTGAAGCAACAGTCCATTGCGTTGGTCCTTAACTTATTCAGTAGGAAAGCTGCACAACATAACCTAAGTATTCCCACTTTTATAAATGGATGCATCTACCTGTTTTTTGATATATTCAGTTGATCGGTCTGGTATAATCCAAAATTTAATAAATGTCTTGCAGTAGTTTTGACAGGTTACTGCATTCAGGATAAGGAATGATATACAATATCAATACAAATGTTAAACTACTGCAAATCCTCCGATACAAGAGGTATTGGATCAGCTGGAAGTGGGTAAACTAAATTCATGCAGAAAATTGATCGAGCAATACAATACTTCATCGCGCGTACAGACGAAACCCGTAAACTAAAATTAGGTATTCCGTCTGTAAGGCGAAAATCAGAATCGTATGCATAGTGGAATGTGATATATGGCGTATACAGCAAAGAAATAAAAATATATTCACTGTAGATCAATGATCGAAAATGTCACCTTCAATCTAATCGTTATGAGTGAAGAAAGTGTTTCGTACTTTTAAAATATCATTGAATTATGGTTTAAGTTTTGAAGTGTCAGGATGGGTTGAAAATGCTTATCAGATAAATTTTCCCGACACTTGGGCTTGGCACACTTCATTCTTAAGACCTAAATGTTTACAATAATATGTAATACCAGAGATGGACATTCATTTACGGAACAATTGTTTTGAATTAGGCGTTTGGTCAAAGGAACCAGAATTTCGTTCTTATGCTTGTATTTTCCTATGGTATCTGATCAGTAAGTTCCATCTGAAAATGATTAGCATGTTTCTAGAAATGTTAATCAAATGAATTATAGAATAACCAAAGTGTATTCATGAAATAATTGGCCCAAAGAAGAGAGCTCATTGTGATTAACTGACAGGCTGAGTGATTTGTTTGTAAACAAACTTACGTAGACAGGTAAATGATCGCTGTCTGTACAGGCTTACCAAGTGACAGCGGACCAAATCGTTCAGGTATGAGGCAAACTGAAAGGGTTACTTTGAATCGGTTTGGTAGTTTGCATTGAATGGTTTCTGGCCACAGCGTCGGAAACGTACAAGTTTCCATACTGTGCTATTGGCCGTTTTATCAGATCATAGCAATGAGCATTTCTCACATATTATTTAATCAGCTAACATTCAGTCGTAGCACAACATCTCGGTGACCTCAAAATGGAGTCAGTCAAAAATGAGCATACTCTATCATGCGTCTCGTTTCCACGTTGATGAATGCTGCGCAGATGCCAGAACTGCACGTCAAACTGCACGTGTTATGGTTTATTACGTGCACTTTGAAGAGTGGGTCGTATCTTGTTTTGCACTCAGTATAGATTCCTGTATATTCAATGTTCAACTATTCTTCAGAAATGTTATGTCTGACCTAGAAATTATCTTGAATTTGTTCGCTTGCACCTCATCAACATCTCCTTCTCAGTCTCTAAAAGCTAAAACAGGAGATACGAATGTTTGCGAGTTTTTCCATTGCGTGTTTAATCGTAGTGCTTCAGGTGACAGTTTTCAAATGTTTCAAGAGAAGCTGCCGTCTTCTTTCTCAATATAGATGATATTCTCTACATTGCGATTCACAATCTATGGATAAGATTTTTACGCATGTCAAGCGACAACATTTGCTCACTCCGTCGTCATTCATTTTAACAATGCCAATTTAGAAGAATGTGCTGATTTTCATTATTCTCTGCGATCATATGTTAATAGGTGGTTGAGTATGCACCGTGAAGCTACCACTTTGTTCATCAAGTGTGGAGACTTAATGGGAGATACCTAAATAACCACATGCAGATTGTGAGTGGGCAAGCTAGCCGATTACATACATTAAGGAAGCCCTCATTGACAAACGCGTCAAACGTAAATTAATAGACTGGTTAGCAGATTTTTCAAGTTAGCTGAGACCCAGTTATAAAGACTAATCAGAATTCGGACGGATTCAAATGGCGGCGAAAACGACACGGTCATAAGCAACAAACGTTGTATCGGCCAATCCGCCCTACTAGTAGAGTGCTTATTCTGTCTAGACATGCTGTTTTTGTCGCCCGGTTTGAATTTGGCCGAAGTCCAAATTTTTCGCAATTTGGTCATTTCTAATACTCAGCCACTATGTAACACTATGACATGTGATACCAACCAGCGAGCCCAGTAACACGGAAGGGACATCATTGCGCGGTAAAACCCATCTTTCAGATCCTTTCCAGCTAGGCTTCTCACTCTACCTAATGATAATATTGGCGTTCGCACTGCACTTTGATGAACGTAAGATTTTCGTTTTGGCAAGGTGGCACAAATTACAGAGGCCTACCTAGGAAGATATATGTATGCATGTATACATATATATATATAACGGGGTGGTGTAGTGGAGTTTGGAGATCCCTGTTCCATTAAGTGAAGGATCCGACCGACAACATGGAGGCTGTTGCTTCGCACCTCATTCTGATTGTCTCTACCAGAAGGACACCAGTCACACTCTTAGGTGTCAGTTTACGAATTTACACCATGGAATTTGTCACAAGTTAAATTTCAGATGCAGTCTTGTAACCTTTTGTAGACAGCGTTTATTCGTCAAACTACCTTCCCAAAAGTGTTTATAGAGCCAAAGACTAGGTAGTAGAAATTTTGGACCCTATTCATGTTTGCTCACAGTTCTTTTCATTCTTCAGAACGAAAAACCAGAATCAAGGTCGACTCTTGGTGGAGGAGCTCAATGCCTTTCATCAAGTTCCACACTCAGAAACATGTCTGGGGGATGTTGTGACACGAACTTCTGGAAAGTGGACGTTCTTAAAAGACAGGCTGAGGATAAATAGGATGATTCGAAAACTCACCACCTAAATTGCAAAAGCAGCAAACAAATATGAGCCGGAACAATAAGTCGCTTCTATTATGTATCAGTAATGGTTCTCTTAAAACGTAAACCTGATAAGGTCGGTGTTTTCAGCTTGACTAACGGGTGTTGGTGATCAATTTCTTGGGTGGAATTACCGAAACATTTACTGTATGTCTTCTCCAGATGGTCAGGCATCCCGTCTGTTACCCAGAGAAGAATGTGGCTTCATGTTTAAATACTATGATTCAGTTCTATCTAACATGAAGTCGGTGGGTAGCATTCAGTAAGCTTGCCAAATAAAGATGCACACCGAATTCCTACACCCTGCTAGACAAGGATTCAGGATACCGGTACGCTGTAACAAAGGTATCTTCTTAGAAGCGGTTGACTACAAAGTCTGTCAAAACTGTGAAAGTTGTGATAAACAAAGAATATTGTTAAATTCAAAAAAACCAAACACACTTGAACATTCATCGGTAATCTTTAGCCTTAAGGGCCATTATCGTCATCCGATTGTGTACTTAAACCTGGAGCCAACAAAACATCTTGTTCATTCCAGTCAAGTCAAATTTACGGTTATGAATTGCTCATGTCTTCAAGGTTTAGGCGTCTGGTGAATATGGAGGCTACGACAGAACTCATAACCCTATTTATTCTTAGAAGTCAACAAAGTTCATACTCGCCACGGTCGTTTCGCCACCACTTTGTAGTTTACTTTCATTTGAGTGGTTATCATAAAAGATGGGTAGTTAATTCCACACTGTCATCGGAGCCCACTCAAACCCTGCTAAGTTATATAGCAATCAACGCTGACATACTTTGCATTTTTAATATGTGCTGTGTTGGGGTTCGCAGCTGCTGACAAGGTTATGGGTAATATTTCTGTAGCAATTTCCTAGGAAGTCTGTAAACTATTTCCTGTGTACTCTAAACTTTTGTTGATATCTAGCCTCGTTAATGGAGCGCGATTTCATTTTGGATCTGCAAGGAATTCTCAGTATTTTGGACAACGGGATACTTTAACTGTACGACACACTAAGACCCATTTCGTTGCTCTTTTGTCTACAGGTATGAAGTTCATCTTGATTTGTTTGTCTAGACTAATATATCCCACTGTTTACTGCATCAAGGACAAAGTTGTGTTGTCACTAGTTTTGACTTATCATCATTTTTCAACCATCCTGGCCAAGTTTATGCAAAGACTGAGATGCGGTGCAACTTGTACCGTTTCTTCTCCTCTGAACAGCCAACTGTCTCTGTTGCTGGGTCCCAGTCTCAAACGGTCAGGTCTAGGAGAACTCTCAGAATTACACAAGTCTTGACAACATCTCACTCGCTTGATCAGATTTATTCCAATAGTTTTCAACGTTTCGCAATCGAACGCTTCTTTAAACTGCCGGACACATCCCACCAGACTGCCCAGCGGGCTCTTAACTTGCATTCACAGCTGTTTAGATGTAAACATCGACGTGAACTAGTCAAGGTCAGCTACTTTCGAAGGACGATTGCCCGGTTTGTAAAAGTATCAGACGTAATTGTTAACGTTCTGTGTCACACGAATTGGTGAATGAAACTTAGGGGGAGAGGTGAGATGAATCGTTTGTTGGGGCAAGGAACTCGATCTGCCCTGAAGATGGGCATTTTTAGCGTTATTTGTGTATTCACTAATAGCCACTTTGGCATGAGCTTAACTTGATTCATGCTATAACTTGCCAAATTGAAGTTTGGTCATATGCGCAAAACCATATTACTACAAAACTAATTGAAGAGCACCTGGTTGAAAACAAATTTTATTATTTTACGGCCTCTGTAAACATTATCAGGATGAAGTGCACATCTATCGTCAGCCTTAGCATATGTGTCCTTGTGACCTTGTTCATATGCCCCCCACTCTCTGAATGAACCAGTTCATTTAATCACGTGGTTTTTTCTCGGCCAAACCATCCGCTATGTAAAGATGATCAGCCCAGTTATAGGTGCGTGCGGTAATATTGACAACTACCTATTCCATGCATATTTTTCAAGCACATGTAAAGACAAACAGTGTTTACCAAAACCCACACAAACTGTGTCAAACAGTTGGACTGTGAGTTCTGTGAAAATCCAGCTCTTCTGATTTGATGTTCACTTTGCCTAAGATCAGAGTAACATGTACATATGCTCAGCGTGATCACCTTGGTCACAGATTGAATTGACCGATGTGCGGAATCGATTATGTATACGATAGATTACATACTAGCGGAGCCGACTACAGTAAAAGTTTATACAAGTGATGTATATTCGGCTATCCAGAAATGGGTTGTACGTCAAATGAAACATGTAGTGGTAGCCCTAGGAATGTTTATTGTAATTAGAACAGCTTCGCAACCTTGGGAAAACAACAGTTAAGATATTTATCCAAGAAATTATTTCCTTTATTAAACGACTAGTTGTTTCAACCGAAACGTGGTCATATGAAGCAAGTAGTATTCACAGCGTAAACCATTTCTCGCTAAGCTGTAGAGTGATCAAGGTCCCATGCATGTGCGTTTGGAACCGCAGTCAACCATAGTGTCAGAACGATCAGAAAAAGAATATAGTAAAGCGGTCAGTTTGTTGTCACAGATGTCGTGCACACTTGACCAAGTTCCATAGTAATTTCGCGACTTTTTCGGGCAACGTCAATTTGCCACGACATACATATTTCTACTAATCTTGCTGTCCAGTCTGTGACTGAAAACCCCATGAAAGTTCAGTTTCATAATGAAATAATGTCCAGTATGTATGCATTCAACTGTGCTTGACAACTTTTGTGGTAGCTGTCATGTGTGATGATTACGACTTGTCAGATTCAGTTTGTAGCTAACCAAGATTTGAACAAGAATGGATGCCATTTTCCAAGTAGGGTCACGAGTGTTATATATTCCAACGTACAAGCAGTAGACTCAGAAAGCAAAGGTTTCGTTTGTACTCCGGTATCTCAGTCAAACGTATTGGTTTCAGTATCCGAACTAGCTCATGGCCACCTTTGTTGTACTATTTCTACAGACAGTCTACCTGTCGTCCGTTGTGAGGTCGTACAGACTGACACCTATCCCCAAACCTCGGATAAAATCAATGAATGTTTTCCACTGCATTTGTTTATCATACATGTTAGAATAAAGTCTTTGCAGGCATATGCAGAAAAGTGGAAATAACCTTGGAGCGTAATCCAAAATCCATTGACAATGTTCTCCAACTTAACACGCTGGGGACTGTTCTCAAGGTCAGAGTTTAGAAAGGAAGCTGGCGGATAAAACAGCTGAGTTCCCACATGAGGTAGGCTGGTGATTTGCGAATGGTTGAGCCGTACTGCATCTTAAGCAATTCGTTTTATCGAACGTAACTTTTGTTAGAGATTATTAATTTAGTTACAAGATTTTTGCTATAGCGACGCACGCCATAGCGGAGAGAAAAATCCACGTTCTATAGTGAGAAGATATTTAAAGACTAGCTATCATACTTTTCATGATGACTTTTCGTTATAAATGTCTATCACAGTAGCTGTAAAATATCTTATTTTTACAGTGCTGCAAAAAAATTGACCAAAACGGTTTTTATTTTATCGAGATTTCAGCACATTTTGCGCAGACTAATTCTTAAACAAAATGTGGACAAGGCGATTTATGGCGCTCATCCCTCACACATCCAACTAGTACACATTGTTTGAACTGCGTTACACTCACTGAAACAGTTACCGACTGAGTAACCAATGGTTCACGGTAAATATAACATTGTGTTCTTGCGGTGAGCGAATGTGTTCTCATAGTCCAGGGGATATTTGAAAAATACGGAACTTTCATTCAATCATCCCTGGGCAATCATCCCGTGTGTGTCATCATTTGGTAATTCGATCTTGAACGGGTCAACAGCTCCATGAGTAACGCGAAAGTTTCAGCATTGAGGTTTCCTAGTTTCAGTAACTGAAAAGGTACTCAAGACGTATACGGAACTCAGTTCACCAGGTGGCAATTTTGCACATGGGTTTCACCGTAATATTCGTAGCATTCACTTAACAACTTGGAATGGATTCAGCAGAGCAATCCACCTCCAACATTTCAACTGATTATCAAATGCAGTCGTGTAATCGCTCAACATAACGAGTTAGATCGTATTTTGTGTTGGATGAACACATGAAGGTCGAAATTAGGAACGAAAGAGTGACGGAATGGACACCCGATATTGATGTACAGTCACGGGGACGGAGTTCAACTAAGGGTTCGTGGGCATGGCAAATTGTTTTCCTCTCCCTAAGCAATCTGTTACTCAGCTGCAGCACGTTTGTGAAAGTGCAGTAAATACGCAAAATTACCCGTGCAGATAGGTTAGGTACGCATTTCGGATTTGAGTGAGCTTTGTATTACAAGCCACTTCGCAAATTTTATTTTGCATAAGAAGGTGCACACTGCTACTAACGCTTGGAGATATGCTTGAATGGTTAAACATTCAATCACCACTGATTTACTGGTACAGAAGTAGCCATTAGTCTTTTTGTCAATATTCCACCTTAAGATAGAACTGAGTTCAACGTTATCACTGGATGTTTTTTAACCCTGTTTATGCTAGTAAATACTGGTCATTGTGGAGTTTTTGAGTTATGGTTAGTTTGTACTTGTGCAATGTGGATCTATCATTCGGTAGTAATAAATGCCGGCAGTGTGAGCTGTTTGGGATAACTCCGGACAAAATTTTGTCTACGTTGTGATAACCTTGCGTATATATCTGAAGAATTATTGCCTAAGCAAAACACAGTGCTAACTCACAGGAAGAAACATTGTGGTCTATGGGGCATTCAGAAGGAAGCGAAATATTTGTGTATCAGAAATCTTTGAAGAAGGAAACATTCGAGAACCATATACGACACAAATTTGTGGTTGCAACCGTTTTATTCATTTTAGAAAGAACTGTGTGACTGTTTTGTTGACCCAAGCCCAACATGTGTTGGCCTCAGGGGGAATCACAGAAGTATACGAAACGGTCTGCAGGGTAAAATATTGCCTTCATGTAGAGAAAGACTCCTCTAAGGCCTGATAATGAGGAATTTATATCAGTTTCTTCTCTGGAAACGGTAACTACTCTAGATATTATATGAGAATCATATGTGAAAAGTCAGGGCTTCGGATGGATTTAGACCAGCGACAGAAACACCATGCACCATTGTTCACATTCAACAAAAAATTGTACAAGCAAGCCGATGGTGTAGCTATGGGTTTTCCTGTTGCACCTACAGTAGCCAATATTTTCCTCGGATACCTGGAAATACAAGCGATCAGTGAATTTATCTGTCCTCCACGAATTTGGTGACCATATGTAGATGACGCATTCGTAAACATGAAACGGAGCGGTCGCGACCAATTCCTACAGTTTCTTAATTCGAAATGCAACGGCATCGTATTCACATTGGAAACTGAAACTGAAGAACGTTCACTTACTTCTCTAGACTGCCTAGTAAAAGATGATGAGCACCAGAGATTCCAGATTTCTGTGTACCAAAACCAATTCATTCTGGTCGGTATCTCAAACTCAACTCGTCGCATCCAGTCGGCATGAAAAGAACAGTAATCAAACCACTCATCAACAGGGCTACTAAGATTTGCACTACTAAACTCTCCAAAACAACAGAAATTTCTCGAATTAAAGAAATGCTAGCCGCAAACCAATGTCCAAACGCGATTGTTTAGAACACAATTAAGCGCATGTCAACTAAGGTGGGGACCAAAACGACCAGAAATTTCAAGTCCAATGTGCAAATACCGTATCGTGAACAAACATCCGAAAAAATTCGCACCATCCAGTCTGAGTACGCTGTACAGACCGTATTTCGATTAAATAATACCTTAGAACGACTGATGATGCATCCGAAAGATCCAGTTTCTATGGGCGACCAGACAGACTGCGTTTACGAAATCAAATGCGGTGACTAAAATGCCAACTACATAGGAGAGACAAGCAGACAACTGGAAGCACATGTCGCCGAACACAAGAGGTACACGAGGTTTCCTCCTCAGGACGCATATCAACTTCAGAAGCTAGAGAAGGATTCGGCCATCGCACTACATGCACTGTCAGAGAATCACAACGTAGTAGGATATCCGCACCAAATTTAGTACGAATGAAATCAAACAGTTTGGGCGTCGTGTTTAACATGTTATTGATAAATGGACTAAGAATAACACAACGTTACGAGCAACCAATCGAGGTGGTTGAAAAGTAGAGTATTACAACTTGCTCGTAACGTTGTGTTATTCTAAATGCATTTATCAATCACAACGTAGGTTTTGATCAAGCCCGAGTGATTCACAGAGGTCTGCCTTCCCATGCGGAGCGCTGCTGCGCTGAAGCTCTCACCGTTCACACACTACATGCTTGTGTTAATCGCAATGATAGCAAAACCCTATCTGCAGTGTGGCGTGGATGGATAAACAACACCAGACACAAACGAATATTATCTACATCAGTCTAGCCCCCACCTAATGGGCAAACGATTCGACCAACCGATTTAGTTGCACCGCAGATGGACCTAACCACGGCAAATCTTACGTGACCTCTGGTCCTTTGTTAGTGTGAGTTCGATTATAACACTCCTGAGAAAGGCCACTCAAAGTAGTTGAAACAAGAGTATTACAACTTGCTCATAACGTTGTGTTATTCTCAATCCACTTATCACTAACATCTTCATTCCAACGTAGGATAAATCGCAATTTCATAACGGTTATGCTTTTGTCAAAATACGCTGCAACCGAACATTGCTCGTCACCACACTTTCTTATTGCTATTTTACAGTACAAGATACCAAAGATTGGGTTGACAAAACCCTGATATTAATTACAACATGCATGTATTTGTGAGATTCCTCCGATGTAGTTTTCTTACCTACTGCCGAGTATACACATTGACCAGGATCAAGATAGCCAGCACATCCTTTCTTTGACGAAAAACAGTGTCAATGAAGAAAGAGTTTACTTTTTTTGTTATTTGTAGGATGGAAGTACTACATCATATGTTGTCTAGTGATATGAGTGGCGTTCATCTAGGGTATTTGTTGATGAGCTTTCACAGTTCTAAACAGTCAAATGGTTGAATTCAAAATGCCGTGAAAGTCGACATGGACGACTCAAAGTGACTTCATTGTTAGTAAGTCTGGTAGTTGATTCAAAATCAATAGGAATTTCTATGATCAAATAACGGTGTTTAGACACCACGGGCTGGTGCATGTCGGCACAAATTGTATGGTAGAGCTGAAAAGTCTGGAACCCGCATAAAACAGTTTTGAACAAGACGGACACCAGCGACTAGCTTTGGTATGAGTGAGTCCATTGAATGGTACAACAAAATACTAGCCAGCGGTTTCACATGCACCCTAAGTATATGATGACTTTTAGGTGTTATTCGCTGTTTAAATGTAGTAACATCTCTTTCTTGATTGATTTAATACAATGTCATTTGTCCGCGACTCCCTCAACGTGGACCAAAAATGAGCGGGCGAAACTGTGAATCAAACAAGAAACAGTAACCTTATCTACAGAAAGTGTATGTAGGAGTAAATCTATAGAACCACAAGTATGTTCCGTTTCCGTTTCGAATCAGAATGGAGTCACGGAACCCCTGAAAATAAACTAGTCAGTCAATAACTTTGTCGTGGATACAATCAGGGACGTAAAATTTAGCTGACAACATCTTATATGGTGTCCCGATGTGTAGGTGAAAATATAAGATACTGATCGCACTTTAGCGAGCCCACCAAGTCCATTGGCAGCTGAGCAGACTACAATGGCATAATCAGTCAAACTTGTCTATTACTCAATCAATCATCAGTTGCATAAAGTTATAACGAATAGTGCAAAAAAGCGCCTAGTTCGAGTATGGCCCTCATGCAATAAAACTACAAAATTTACCAAACTTTGGTTTGATGGTGACAAAAAAGGTCACCTGAGAATAAATATCCTAACCTGTTAGATAAAACAGTTATTAACACCTTCTCGAGTACGTTGTAGTACTCCACTCAAGGTACACCCACGTGTCAGAGTTAAATTGGTTGCTGACTGGAAACATTTTTAACTATGACAGTGTGTCCCAATCATTGGCGAGCCTGCATCAACAAAGTTGTAGATTCCACTTTTATTTCATTTTCTTATGAAGATCCTTTATCTTTTCTTCTTTCTCTTATTTCTCAACACATTTGTATCGAATGATTACTTCGCTGAGTTGTGGGCTCACGTATGCGGCTGAATACCAAAAATTGTACTGGTGACGATCGTAAGCAACTGAGCTACCGGACTTGGCGAAGCAAACAAGTGATGTTTATAGGAAATGTAGCGATATCGAGATGATCACTTAGTAAATGTACACATGTCGAAAACTAGTAGGAATTCTTGTTGATATAAGTCGAAAAGTTTGCACAGTTTATTGCAGCTTTCGCCCACCGTCTTTTGAGAACGGGCTGGCTGGAACGAAACCACGTGCGAATGGTAGTCAACTTACATCAACACAAGTCTCCTACTACTCACCTGTTATTAAAAGCTTGCACAACACATCTGATGATTTCTGTTAACTTGAAGAGAAGTCGTATTTGTGAAGTCGGCGGTTGCAGTTAGCAGGACAGTTATTACACTTCATCTATAGCCAGTTGCACAATCCAATCATGCATACATATACATTGATGCAAGCCATGTCTCACAATTTGCGTCTATCGATCAGCACAGTTAAAACTGGCTGATTAATTTACTGTAAATCATTTTGAGATAAGTGCTTTGTTTCCAAGGTTTGGTAATACATAGGAAGTATGCTTGGTACCACCTGAAACGTATCATGTAGGTTGGATGGATGTATTTCACCTTGGAACGTATAAACATGAGTTACAATCGTAAGGTCTCACGTAGCAATTGATCTACATCTAGATCTGCGCTTACGCCCTAAGCACACGCACATGGACTCTCAATGACAAGCCATGTCTCTGTTTTGACTTATCGTGTAGAAATTGGCTGAAGCAGACATTGTTTGATATCACCGCAAAGGGTGACAGATGACTGCACGTACTAGTGATTCGGTTCACAAGACGTCTGTAGATTTGTTGGTGTATACTGTGAAACGATAACTCTATCTTTTATCGGAGCGTTATGGTCATATTTATGACAAACCTATAACTGATTGGCGACCACATCTAATTCGTTGAACATGAAGTTGGCGACTGAAGACAAATTTTGCCGAACTGAGTCCTTAATGTCTATAGATACCTGATATCTAGAAAAAGAATATTTAATACTTCGAAGTGATTAATACACACATATGAGTACAGGTATTTCTTCAATTGCAATAGATACCAGTTTGGAGCCTTGTTTACAGAAGAAGTTATGAACACTGACTTAATTAAGTTCAATGATGGCTGAAAAGTCGACTTTACCCAGAATTACTTCAATGGAGAAACTCGTGAACAGTCGGACAGGTTTTCAACATTAAATCAGATCAATGATTTGTACAGCAGATGCGAATGAACTCCTTCTGTTTGAATTCAATTCAATGCGAACAAGAAATATACAGGCAACTGTGTGACGTTCACCTTATGCAATCCATTCATGAGGTGAGTTTTTTAATCAGATTTAAATTTGTGTGGCTTAGTTGGTGTAACATAGGCATGCATTTGCATAAACACTCGAAATCCTTTCTTGGCTAAGGATGTGTTGGCAAAAGTAACAAACTACTGCAAACGAGGGAATATAAGCTATTCTCTACAGCAAACGTTGCTCGTAGCTATATTCATACAGAATGACCACTTGACCTGGTGCATAAACCAAATGGTTATTTAAAAACGAATATATTACAAAAATGAGAATACATCACTCTGTAAATAGTGACAAGCAATTATAATGCACCGATTTCTCTTTATCCAAAGGAAACACTGAAAAAATATCAGTGCACATTGAATTGCTTCACTTTAATGAGCATCGCTGTCGGGTAATCTACAAAGATATACATTATTTTTGTCTAGTCTGTTCTGACCAAACTGCCACGGAGTCAACAACACTGTTGCAGACAGTGCGAGATCAGCCAGAACAACGTGTCATTTATCTTGTTTGACCAGTTATCATAAACAGACTTGTAAGCTTTACACTGCTATGGATTCAAATACACCGGATTCATCGAACTGAGCGACTAAGTAAGACAGTGAAAGCAATGTCGACTAGAGTTCAGACCATTGATTGTCTCATTTGTGTGTTCATGAAAACTATGGATAATGTTCAGCGGGTATGTAAAGACCAGTGGTCTGACCTAAACCACTTCGGCATGGTGACCGAACTAGACGTGCAAAATGCAGCAGAGTGATAACAAGTATAGGTTGCATGTAGTCTCTACCACCATAAACCGAAGAACACAGATATACAAGATGACAAACAGGAGGCATTCAACAGTCGTATGCAATCCATAAAAAATCAATTCCAGCTGTTGGTTTTCGTCTGATCCACCAAGGAACTGCGGGACGAAATAACGTAGTGTATAGTGCATGACAGGTTTTAGCAAGCAAAGAATATTAAACATGACACTTGTAATGTTTTACCACGTCTAAGTATAGACCCAGTTAGAATAATTAGTAGGAGTGCGCCTCTCAGTTAGGAAGATCTATTGAACTTTGTTGAAGGAGATGACTGAAAGATGAGTTTTATGTTTTCACATTACAGAACGTTAACAACCAGGTTGCACGGTGAGTTATGTGTGCGAATTATACGGTTAGGTTTTTCAAATCAAGTTAATGGATTCTGTGAACGGAAACTAAATAGCTGATGAAGAAATATGTGAAGCGTGTAGAACTGAGAATTGCTTAACACAACTCTACATGAAATTGAGTAACGCTGGCACACATCTGGGCAGCAGGCGCTGCATGAATACACGGAGGGTGCCGAAACCTATGAATGATAGTAACTTTTTAAAGGGAGTTCCTAATTATTACACTATCAGGCTGAATCGAAACTTCCATGATTCCTGAGAATCCATTAAAGACCCTTTTGTCGATTCAACATTATGCATTAGAAGTACCATGAACCGTTGTGAAGACGAGGTCCAACATTTACGACTTGGTCTTCTAAAAAAATTGTCCGGCTGTTTAACTAAATGGAATATTACTGATTGGTTTCAAGTACTGTGTAGATGAGCTACCCTAATCTGAGAATGTATTACCCACGCAATGCATTCACTCAACATAAGTTGACAGCCGCTGCCAAATTGTGCTGTTAACTCTGATTCTTAAGAAGAGTTCTGCCAAACTACGTCTAACGGTATCCCTTCCTAAACTTCTAATACTCCAAGAAACTTATACGGGATGAAATGACTACTGACGTGGCAATTAGCTATCCATCTTAACAGGAAAAAGAACGCTTGATGTTGCTGGCGTTGATTTTGTACACTAACTTGAAGTACACTAGATAAAATGTGAATGGTCTTTATCCTATGTTTCTTTGAATACGAAGCAAAATTGCATCAACTGTTACGTGGTTAAAACAGTAACCGAATTTCATTTACCTGCCAAATAACTGTAGGGAAGCAAATTTTAAATTGTCTGTCTCTCCACACAATGTTTAACTGTGGTGTGCCAAACCTTCTGTTCCATCATATCTTCTATCTTACCCTATATCAGTAAAATGCGATCACCTAAACTGATTTTCAACATTGTTTTGATTTTCAACATTATTGTTCTTTCACTTATAACTCAAAACGATTTCATTTTGCATTGTCTGTCTTAAACCAGCGGTCGAATGATTGTAAATTAAAAAAGCTTGTCTACGGATAATTTGTATTGTGTGAATGTTTTGCTTTCAGTTGGTAATGAAAGCTGATATCAACAACTCATGAGGTCGCTCACAGAATTACAAACATACACGCTCGCCAGTCTTTTTCTTCAGGAAGATTTGGCGCTTATCGGAAGTGTTCAAAGATGGGTCACCAGAAGAATTACTGCGCTCACGTGATCTCCTTACCTGGAAAGACTGACTGAGTTAGGTAAATTCTGAACGGATTACAGATATCTTAGCGGAGACCTAAGTATTACATTCAAGATACTCCACACCCTGTGTCATCCACTAGCACATATTCGCCCACTAAATGAGGCTGAGCGTTTAAGTTGTCACTCTCGGGAACTGAGTAATGGAACACATGAGTTACTGTGCAGACAGAAGTGCTTCACAGTTGGACTCTGTCCACAATGCAATGCACTTTCTAACTCCATGGTCATGGTTTAACCGGTTAAGAGTCTTGATCGACAGATTCATCCGAGACAACCTGCATCAGTAGTTGGCTTACGTTATGCTAGCCTAGTTCTACAAGGCATTAACTACATTTGTCTGAGTGAATATTTCTTCATTGTGTTTCAGTGTTGGTTGGTGGAATGTTTGCAGCTTCAGTGAATTTACACTGTGTTTAGTTTGATTCATTTTTTTATCCACACCTAAAAACCGTCCAACTATTTTTCACCGATCAGCACAGAGCCAGGAACACACAAACGAAAATGTTCTTCTCACCCGTAACGACACACGAACTCATAAACCTATTAACATAGTCGAATTGTGTCTACTTCCGAAAGGTGAGACACTTCGAAATTAGTTTTTGTCACCTTGCAGAAAATATACTTTCTATTCGATTCGTTCGAAAGCATTTATTACTGTCACTACCTCGGTTAGAACTTTATCAACACGTCCAAATTGTCTCGTTTGTTGTAAGTGCTCTGAATTAGTTCTGGTTCCAAGAAACTGTATGTAATGTTTAACCCGAAACAGCAAACACTATGCACGCGAGAATGGTGGTCAGCTCCAGTTAGGGATTAACATAAAAGTTTATACAATCCTTTAGCAAGATCCACACGTAGGCTATTGTAAGTTAGTAACCCGTGAGTCTTTAATTGGTCGAAAGTTTACCAAAACTTAAAGCTACTTAGTTGGGGTTCAATGAATACGAAAAAATGTGAAAATCTTTGTTATCTTGTCTAAGTGACATTCAAAACCTTGGTTTTTACTTTTATTTTCACTGTTGTAATTCGCATAACTTTACCGGGGCTAAATGTGCAATTTCCGGGGTGAATGTAGCAAGCCGTGACAGAAAAGGCCAGGGTAATTTGGGATATAACCCGGAGCCAAATGAAAGCAGTTGCGGTCATCTTCTGCATCCAGTGTGTGGGAATGTTTATAAACACCCACAGATTTACTTGTTGCAAAGAGAAACTGAATGTGTACATATATTGCAAAAGCGCTTCGCAACTTTGAGATATGGACGCGGTGATAGAATGACATAGTAGGCTGATACAGCACCGAACTTAGACAGCTATCTTTGTTATGTTTACCCAGGAGACTACGTCCGTATCAACTTCAATAGGCCTCGGCGACATGACTTAGCATTCACATACCTAGCCCTCACCTTAGTGACAGTATCAATGACCTGATAACCGTATTCTGAACGGTTCAAATGACCGGGATTGGCTCTTACGGACGGGCTACCTAATTGGCATTGGTATGCGTCACTATAAGATGCAAAGCGCACCGATGATTCAACAAAATTGTGACCACTGATTTATGTGCCTATAAACTAGTACCTCGCAAGTCAAGTTGAATTCGGTCTCCAGAGTTGAATTGAACACCCGAAAGAATCGCCGGTTCTTCCAATACGATGATGCCAAATCTCATCAGATGAGATAAGATGGTAGTTAATGAACTAAGTCGTATCAAATTCACGATCTTCTGCAATAACAACGTGCGGGAGACAAATCGGTTAAGACAAGAAAAGTTTAATAACTCATCGCCACGCGATGTCTCCGATCAAAAATTTCCGTCTGACCCTTCGAAATGTGTTATCAACATGTTATCTGTTGAACTTAATAGACTACAACTAGAAGCCATTTAACTTGGTTCCAAATCTTGTACATACCCAAAAGAGACCAATGCAATTGCAACCCGAACAGAATTTGAAACGTTTTTGATTTATTTTCATGTTTACGGTGTACTTCATTAGGGAATGAGCAGCGGTTGAAAGCAAAACTGGTCGATCTCGAGTACCACTTCAGAGTTACCCCAATTAGACAAAGCGGGATATTGCCTGCTAAACACGTCCAGCAGCTTAATGAAGTGAAATCAAACAAAAATCTGTTGATATGGTAACCGGGAAAGGGTTATGGATTGTCCGCGTAAACTACGATGAGTATAAAAGACGGATGGAACCGACTCTGAAAGACCCCATAAAATTCAGAGAGGAAGACAAAATTGATGAACCAACAGTACTGGCGAAACGAAAAACGGCAATCTTAAAAGTGCTACTTAAATTTAACCTGATTAATGAGAATACCTTTAAATTTCTTAAACCGTTTGGTTCTCCAACGTTTCAACTTTATGGCCTACCAACAATTAACAAACCGGATATTCCACTCAAGCCAATTTTGTCGATGTGTAATTTACCTCAGCACAAACTAGCGAAATGGCCCGTTAGAATGTCAGAACCATTCTATAGATCGCTATCAAGATATGTTTTGAAAGACAATTTCGAACTGGTTGACGTGTTATCGAAAGTTAACATTAGCGTAAAACTGATGGCCTCGCTATTTATTGAAACCGAATTCACTAGCTTACCCTTGAATAAAACCGTGTCGTTTCTATGTGATTATGTAGGCTCTAACAGAATACTGAATCGTGTCCTGCCGTATAAAATGGAACGTCTATCATATCGGTGCAAAACGGATATTCAGTTTCAATTTCAAGGAAGAAGTTTCACACAGATCGATGGAAAGTCCTCTAATTCCGGTTCTCGTCCATAAAGAAAGCAAAGCAGATCAGCATATCGCAGCGAGCATCACTTATCGCAGGTATACGGACGATATTATCGTGATCACCGACAGTAAAAACAGGCGGATACGTTAATGAACGAAATGGACTGTAGTCACGCAAACCTACCACTTATGATGCAGTTAGAAGACGATCATCCTCCGCCGTTTTTGGGTGTGTTAATCTAGCGCAAAGCTGACGCACCGTAAGACGGTCGGTCTACCGAAATTCTATCAGGACAAAGTAGTACTTGCGATAAGATAGTTTTGTTCCAGTTCTACGCAAACGGTGTTTTGTAAGCACCTTATTCGATCCAGCCGGGAAACTTTTAACAGGTGATACAATCGATGAAAATTACCATCATCTTGAAGACAATAAAAGCAATTGGCTACCAACGATGGTATATAAGACGATTCAGTAAACCACAAGTCACAAGCCAACCGGTTTATTTAGTTGAACCGGAAGCTGTATTCATCCGACTTCCTTTCAAGGCGACGACTTTTTCTGCTCTTGAAAAGTCGGTTAGTTTTCTTTGTTAGGCATTTCTTTACACGGTTAAAGTAGTTCTCGGTTTTGAAACCACAAACCGCCCGCCATCAAGAACTACTTTCTTAACCTCCCTAATCTCGAAAATTCAATCTAAAACTTCGTTTCCTGTGGTACACTCATAGTTTTACTTTCTATGATATAGTGCCTTTCGTAACAAAATAGTCATTTTCGGTCAAATGTTTACATAAAGTTGTTGCCTAAGTTTCAGTGATCTTCTAGTTTGCATATCAATGATACACAAAGAAAATACTCAGTTTTTATTTGGTAGCCATCTGTCTTGTTTGGTTCACTTAATTTCATTTACTGTTTACTGATGGAGCATAATCGGAAACATTATGGTTAAAAGTAATTTTATAGGATACACTTTTTCGCATACTCTTTCGAACTAACTTCATCTTTCATAAGGTAATCTATGTGTCTAGCTCCAAAACATGTTTTCTTGAAAAATAAAATAAACAAAATTAATCTGTACTTGAAAGCATGTCGATCACGTTGGGAAAAAATATACATCCAACGGAATCCAAATTATCAAATCCATCATGTATAGTATTCGTTTTTTCCTTTTTCAGAAAACAAAGGAACTTTGGTTAGACGTTTGGATGTTTGCCGAGCTCAGCATGTAGGCTGTAAACATTTCATCACCAAGCGAGACAAAGTCATTCGTACATATGTTTAAGCGTTGAATGCGAAAACCTTGGTAACAAGCATACCAATCGGAATTATGCATTTTGGAAATCAACACAAGAAATTAACAGAAAGGACCTTAGGTAAGTTGCAATAATCGCCTAGAATCAGTTGCATACTTATGGTAGGAAAGCTAATCGCATAAGTTTGTCGTATGAACTGATATTCAGGTTCTGACTGGACAATTAATGATGTTAAAGGTGTAAAGATAACACCACAGATAAAATTGGACAAAACTTATTCACGTAAGTACTTCTACATAATACGGATGTCAATTGAAGTAAATTTAAACTTGTGTGTTAGCTTATGCACTAAGGTTTACTGAGTTGCCTACATCTTAGTGGCCATCCACTGTTTGCACTATTTGCTTTGTAGTCAATTCGAGGTCAACATCACACAGATTGTGATAGCCCTTAGATAAATAAAAGGCGATCTTAGACCTGTCTTGAAAGAATGCTGTGAACTACGTTTATTCTGTAGATAGACCAAAAAGCAGTCGAATCATGTTACATTTTTGTCGGTCGTGCGAATCAGAAAACTGGTATGTTTCAACCAGCTCTAGGCTAGGCCACATCGGACACTGTTCGCCAGGTTACATTCAGTTTGGAGACTTGTAATTTGTTTTTGAATAACTGATGGTTCAAAGACTAATTATGAAGACGCTGAAAGTCCAGGAACCTGCTGGTAATCGAGACAA
Source organism: Paragonimus skrjabini miyazakii (assembly GCA_014338405.1). NCBI lineage: Eukaryota > Metazoa > Platyhelminthes > Trematoda > Plagiorchiida > Troglotrematidae > Paragonimus > Paragonimus skrjabini miyazakii. The sequence continues at coordinate 32,658 of JTDE01002857.1, read as the reverse complement.
ACACTATTCGGTCAATTTCATTGTGTTAGCTTCATCATACAGCGTCATCTAATCGTTTCTATGTGTGGGAGCAATTGATGATGATGAAACAGCAATAAAGACGAATTTGTTAGCCGGTAGGACGTGTTACACACACTTTACACACACGTCGGGAGTTAGCATATGCGCAAAATAAAAGAAAAGCTATACACATGCCTATACATGATTTGTTTTGTAGTCAAAAAAGGTTACACAGCTTTTTCAAAAAGTACGAATCGTTCGTGTTTTAAAAACACTTACTTGGTTTTTTTTTCATAATTTGCTACTCCAGTTATAGTGGAAAAAGAAAATCCAATGGAATTCTGGCAAGATCTACTGCTTCTTCGGATAGTTCTGCTGAAAGAGATGGTGAATACAAAACAGGTTAACAACGTCACGAAAAATTTGTATATTTTGTTAACTTTCAAAATTAGCTACAAACCAAATTTTTGTATGGCTGCTGGTGAGTTCCGTAATAAAAAGTGTCATAGAGTAGCCAGTTTATGACTGCAAAGTAAAAATACTTGATGAAACTTATCAGATGGTTGAATCTATTGACCCCCTGCATATTTGCTTAAATGAACTTCAGTTGTATCTTAATGCAGTTTTCTATGAAAGCGGAATTTCAGTCGTTTTGACTAGCACTCAAATCTGCGTTTGTACTTTTTTCATAAGAGTATGTTTAGTTGCATAAATTTTATGCAACTACATCACACGTTATGCGACAGATCACTGTAAGAATCAAATGGGTTTATACTTAACAACATTCCATAGCATGTTACAGTGGTTTTATCATTTTATTTTGACAGCTACCAAATCATTCCAAGGTAATCCAACCGAGCTAACAACCATTTGTTTGGAGATTTTGCTGTGATATGTTGGTTTGTGCGGGTTGCGATCAACCATATTGTGATCGACATATTCCTTTCACAAAAGCCTGTGCTAGAAATCGGCGTATGATCGAAACAATGATAAGTGTATGCAGCTGAGATGTTCTACTGAGAAAAACATACACTAGTGTCGGATGCTTTCGGGTTGGTCGACATAGACAGTCGTGGTTTGTCATCTCAAGTCAACATAATGTAGACAAAAATGCTTATTTGTAAGCCTTAGATTCTCATGAATCAAACAGTTTTACATCGTTTTCTGTACTGTTGTATATATATGTATTTCTGGTTACTGTTTCTTGGCACTGAAGAGGCAATACAAAATGTTATTATCGACCAGTGACTATCTTCTTGCACCTGTGTTCAAATTTATGAAATGAATTAATTGTTTCAAATGATAAATATTAATTCAAGTTTGATGTTTAGACGAGCACAATCAAGACATTCGTCTATTAATAGCATTCTTAATAAATTTTTATTCAGCTCAAAATAAAAAACGAATATCAAGTCATTTAACTGAAACAAACTTCCCCTCAAAAACCTCTCACCGGTTACAAATAATCCAATGAAATTAGGATATTCAAAAATATATATACCAAGATATACACTCGCTCCACATTGTGCCATCAATCCATAATACCACAGTACACTAGTAAACTTGAGATAGTGCAGATCGATCGATGTTGTGAGTGAAACGTGTAACTGAACCCTGGCAAACAAAATGTGGTGGTTCATTTTATGATTTGCATAACGCCGGTTACCTCATAAAATTGTAACCTTTGGCATTCAAAACGGTAATCAATAATTTTTCGCTAAATATACGACGAGCAAACGATACGTTTCTTATTTTGATGTGGTACTTCATGTTCGTCGAACACTTCTCACTGGACGATACACTAGTTGACGACTGTACCACTTTAATTTACATACGTCGTTGTCCGGGTTGCAAGCATTCTTTACGTATGAATGTTTTCATAGTTGTAAGAAAACGTATAGATACAATAAGTGGTAGTCGGCGTTGGAGTTCACCTTTTGGCCAAAATTACTTTTGCGTATCACTCACGATCTGCATTGCTGTGCAGGCTTTCAGTTCATATGTTTCAACAGTCACGGTTGGTTCTGAGTCAGCTACACGATTGCAATGGATCATAGTGTGTGAAGTCACTTCATAACGTTATTTGTTTTCTTTTCTTTCTGATTAACTTGTTCGGATGGTGCATGTGAACTCAAATTTTCACACAAAAACAACTGAAGTGTTTACAGACACTTCACAAAATAACATTCAATCTGTTTAAGAGTTTGTGCTCAATACTCATAAAAAGTAAGCGCTTCCTCAACGTAAGGGAAATATGCATCTTTTACTGAGAACATTGTAAACAGTTGACAAAGTTTTAGAGTTTCGTATAGTTCGCTTTATTTTTTGCCTCTGCCCTTCTCAATGTTGCCTGTGGAGGGCACTTATTGACTTCCAGTTGTTTAGGCGCCTTCCATATGATTTAATTCTGTCAGTCAGCACTTCTAAATACCCCGCAACCGCACGTATTTTTGTGTTTACATTCTCTCTTGTTGTCTTCTAATTCTCTTTACGTCTTATTCTTACCCACCGCAGTCACATCACCAAACAAACGCTCGGCTAATAACTGTTCCTCTATTGATTCTTCAATTGATCATACACTGAGTGCTTCAAATTGCAATCTGCCGTTGTGTTAACTCGCGTATTGTATTTGTTTGACACCAGAATAAATACGGTTTTCGCTGAGATATTCATTATTGTACGAAGACTTAGTCTACGGACCTTCCCTTGTCGGTTAGCCCGGGAGAGATGGCTTTGTGCGCAATACAAAGCTGTTACGTTGGACACTTACAAGTCATTTGAATTCAACTTTTATTTTCAATGTGGAATGAGGTGTAAATAGTATTGTCACTTATTAAGCGTCAGATTAGGAATAAAAGTGTTTTCTAGGAAAACCGCTGCTGTTGATTATCTTTAGTTTGTCAATCCCCCACCACAGCTGAATTATGAGCACATTTAGCGCATACGGGGACAGCATAACAGAAAGGAGGTAACTGCAAAAATATTTAACGTTTTGCGCCGTTGAACGACAAACAGCCGCTGATGCATAATTCAACTCAATATATTGTAGTTTGCTCTTAAGGCATACAGACAACTCTGTCGAAGTACTGCAAGTGGACGTCTCCAGTGAATAATCATTTCGGATGGTCATACTTCAACTCCAAATTTCATATCACTTGTCAAGATGTACAGTGCAGTACTTGCTTTGCCCATTCGACTGTTTGACGTATTTCATCGTGAAAGTCCTTGGACAGTCTACAAATTTTTGGAACATTCACTTATTAGACCATGCTGTCCAATCGTATATAAATGGTGTCCTTAGGAGAAAAAATATCGAAATTCTCTGAAGTGATTGGCAACAACGTGCACTATAATTCCGGATAGGTTGCTCAATCATGATCAATTCTTCCTGTGCTACCAAAGTTTGCACAGCTTGAACAATATTTTGTCAACAAAATTTGGCAGTATGAGGTTACTCTATGCCTATTGAAAAGCATCACCTAAATGATTCCTAGTTCAAGTTTAGCTTTCCGGTCATTCACAGTCAACGGCAGAGTGCGCCCAAGCTAGAACACCTTAGCAAAATCTGCACCAAAATTGTCATCATTTGATGACTTCAGGCGTAAGCGGCACATATACCTTCACGAAACCAAGTCAGGTCCTCCGACCGTCTAACCGTCTGACCTATTTCGGTATGACAAAATCATGTTTAATCCTCCACAATGGTTTTCACTTAACTGTTCCTTCTGCATGCCAACATGACCTTGATGTAGGTCTGAAAGAAATTCAGTTGTGTTACGCAAGAAGTCTTTAAAAGTAACATTCTTACGGTAAATGCCTTTCATTCTCAACTTCACAGAAGCTATAGCAACTTCTGAAGTTCTCGAACTTACTGATCACAAAAGCAAATGCACACGATTCAATTTTTAGCCAAGGAATCAACTCTACTTGGAAAATACCGTTAATTGGGTTCAAATGAAAGCGTAAATCTTAAACGGAAATCATCTCTGCAACCATAAGTTCCAAAATTTATAAAAGATTAACCTTTGCTGTGACTGATGCACCCCGTTCATGTTGGACAGGTTTATTACCTTGTATAAAGTGAACCCTACCGATACATTTTTACAGTTTTGGGACGCATTAAAAACTTACGACAAATATATTACGATTATTACGACTAATATGGATGAAGCTGGAGTGTTAGAAAGCCACATTCATGTTCGAAGCATGTACGTTCTCAACATAATAGTGACGAAAATGAATCAGAACGTCCTTGATGAAGAATAATGGTTAGCGGTTCAGCTTCTTAAATGCGCTGCAAGGAAAAATTAAAGTAGTACACAGTTCTAACATCTGGTAAGTACATGAATTTCTTTGGACAATATTATCCTTTACACAAGCTAGAAAGAGCTCGACTTCTGAAGTGGGTGTAAAAGCAGTCAAAATAGCTAACTTATCTACATCAGTTCCACTTTAATGAACATCTTCATCGAACCAATAATAAAATGAAGTAAGTAATGCAGGGTCACAACAGTAATGGTCAACATGGTTTATTCAATTCACCCCGCGTTAAAGTTGAAATTCTGGTCGTAGGAAGGATATACCCTACTGTCAAGCTCGAATGGGGGTGATATTAGAGTCTGTTTGAGTAAGAATGCTTTGGTCACATATGATTGGTTTTTAAATAAAACCTTCCATCAGTATTTATAGTTAACTGATCATCACTTTCAATTGAACTGTGATACTCCGTCCTGTAAGCTTAACAGTACCTACCATTAGTGTATAATAGCACTGGCTTCGCTCATCCATTTTCTGTACTCATTAAAATAGTTACAGAATTGTATATTACCGTCAGTTTTGAATCATAATTGCTTGGGCCTCATCCCATAAGGCCATAACAGCAACGTGGTATCTGAACTTTTGAGGCTTGTTCATTGCAAGAAGATAATGCAAGAAATTATCTCCTTAATTTACGAGCACTTGACGCTGGCTCATTTTCGTGGGGAGTCCGTTAAAGAACTAAGTTTCATAAAGTGCATGGTAGGACCTCCCCTACCACTTCATATTGATTTAGAGTGTTCGGACCACTGTTTCGTAAAATTGAGGAGAAAACTTGTGGGTCATTCAAAATGCCTGAATGGTAACAGTGTATGGTTATTTCAAAAGTTGACATTAGCGTCTGAAAGTCCACAGCAAGCTAAGTCCTGCTGATCAAATGTTTGTTTGCGTGTATATAATAGTTTAAAAATTAGGACATGAATATAACGAAGTAAAAAACCGTGTACTTGTAGCTGTAGCATGCAAAATACCCTGGGCAGATGAAATGGCTCTTTCATGTAGCTCTTTCAGCAGGAGAAGTGAGCTCAAACCGATCAGATTCTTGGTTGTAAAGTGACAGATTTTTCCACATTTTTGGCCACGTCTGCAACTGGTATACCTAGCCGAATTAATGGAGAGGACGCATTTTGGCTTAACTTATTATGATTCCAATTTGTTGAAAATTTTCTCAAGTTGTAGGTAATTCAGCCTGGGATGAGTTGGCTTTATAAACGCCACACCACATTCAACTATTGGTATGCTGATTTGGGCAGGCTGGCCGATGGGTCTTGTAGCATCTAGTTGCTATGATGTCTCCAATTTATATGCTCAACTTTGCAAATGAGAATTTCTAACAAGCTGGAGTAGTGACCTTGAAAAACAATATTGCGTTACGTGGTTGAACGGAGTTGCCTATTCCAGTACAGAATGAAAACACTCAAAAGCTTCTGCAGTTGCAGAGGAAATTACAAAACATTTTGAGGGCAATTAAACATTTCTACAATGTCGTTGCATCTTGTACTTTAACTCGTAACAAAGTTTTATTGAACTGTGTACCATTAGGCTTTAATCAGGACATAATGCCGACTGAATTGTTTATAATAGAAGACATTTTGCCTATTAGTTATGATTAGTGAAATTAAGATATGTTTAATCACTTTTCACCTACCATTATTGTAAGCAGGTTTTATGCCATACAGACTAGAGGGGCGTGTCAAGTGAGTTCGGCATATTTAGTCAATTGCATGAAAAAACTAGTCCGAAAGACACTTTCCTATTTCAAACTGGCGCAAACAAAATATGCCCAGTTGTTCGGCTTTTATTAGTAAAACTGATGTCGTTAAACGGGCCGATATCTAAATTGGTCAGTGGAAACAGTCATGTGCTATTATTGATCCATTCGTAACATATTAGAAATAGGAAAAGAGGTTTTACCTGCTCATTTGCCTGAATGACACATGGTTCACATTGTCCAAGTAACACAATCATTTACGCCAAACACTGCAGCAGGCTATCAAATTAGCAAAACATTTGATCGATTATGGATTTTTGAAGTTACAGAAGATAAGAAACGATTTAGATAAGTTCACAGAAAAATAGGTCAAAAATAAAGCATGAGTGACTACAGAACAACACACATATTTTAGCAGTTTGTATTATTGAGTTCTGTCTGGTAGGTGGTCATATTACGAACATAACTGCTTTTGAGCAAGTAGCCCGTTTCTTACTTATCTTGGGCAGACTTTGTTATCACAAACAGAACAACTGTTTCACTGCCATCAACAATATTATTATCAGCAGTAACGACATTCATGCAATAAAACCTAACTCGTCAGTGAATGTAAAATTGTCAATCGTAGCTAGATAGCGATGAGGAATGATCAGTTTTAAGTTCCGAACTGAAAAAGGTCACCTTGTTAAACATATCACACTAAGTACGTTCGTAGTTGCTCATAAGACAATGATGACTTTAGAGACGGTCATAAAGAACCTCAAAAACATTGGCCACAGACTATGCATAATTAAGGGTCTCATTAGTACATGCGGAAGCAGACGTACAGGCCAAACATAAAAGCGACTGGAAAGATGATTTGGTCAACACATTCGGAACTCGTCGACCGATTCGGTAAATAAGACAAAACGTAAGGTTAATGTTTGCAACTTTTAAGAAAGGCCCAACATAAACTTGATGCAACTGTGACATTCTAACTGGTTTATCATACAGAATTACGACACGTTTTGAAATGCATAAAAGCTATGATAAATTGACGGGAAAACCTAATTCCCTGTTTGTGAAGCAAATGATCATCCCACTTTATAACGTTGTTTGACTATCTTCAGTTCCACTGTGTATTTATGTATGCTGTAACTAGACATTAAACTTGGGTTACAGTTTGCACTTTGCCGTTCCAGCTGTCATTATCTCCTCAATTCTGACTGCAAACTCTTGTGGTATATCGTGTAACATGTATTTCATAAGACTACCATATCCGTCCTAATCGTAAGATTAGTAGGAATCACCCCATTACATTGTAACCGTCATTGATTTCTCATTCTTAGACATAAGTCATTCGCCTATTGTTGCCCGCCAACTGTAAAAAAATCTACGATATGAACACCATGGTAACTGAGGTGATAAAAACCCATATAATGGATATTTCACATTTTATTACTCAACTTTTTCGGGGTTATTCTCCCTATTGCTGAACATGAGAGTAAAGGCAGCTGAAAAGAATAGTCTTAACTGGCGAACTCAGGTAGAGTCACACAGCTGCGGAAAATTTAAGAAAAACAGCAGCAGCATTATAGTTATCATTGCCATCACAATCAGTAACGTCATTATTAACCCCTACCAGCACCATCACCATTGTCAGCATGATCGTTGTAATTATCGTCGTCATCAACAACATTAATTTCATAATCGTTATGAATATCAGCAATAATATAACTAAAGATCTAAGCTCGAGGATGCGGACTATTCAAGCTGATTGCCGTCTACACCTTGCCGCAGCACTCCTATTCACATAAGTCATTTGGCGAGTAGACTTCGAGCGGAAACATTAGACTGAAGTTTCGCTGGCATTAGAACTAACCAACAACCAGAACACCATTTACACAAGGTTGTAGTTAGACTTTTGCACATGAGCATTCGATCATTCTTGATGTGAAGTTATTGCTACTGAGATTGACACAAGAGTCAAAGTGTAAATTCATGAATGGATAGGGATATGTGTGATCCGTTGGTTCAGTAAAGATAGTTGCCTCCACATAACTGAGAAGTCCTGATCACGGGCTATCGATGGGAATGAACAGAACAATTACGGTTATTTTCTCTTCACAGTGATCCGCCATCTTCAACACATACGTTCAAATATGGTTATTTGACCCTTTTCAGTGTGAGATTATTGGCCCCGATCACAAATGTTACTTTGTACTGTTATATGTTTAATACCAGCAGACCATTTCTAGAGAACATCAACATATTCCTCAGTCGAAATTGATGTTTGATTAATATATACGCATAGGATGCACAAATACCCTAGGTTACGCAAGTGATTGAGAGGGTATGAAACTTCATTCAGCGAACCACACAGCTATTCTCAAGTTGAACACATGTTAGAAACAGTCAACCCAGTTGCAGTTGAAAGCAAGACAACATGCATTAGACAGTCATAAATTATTCTAGCTCAACAATACTCCGAACTACAGCGACAAATCAATAACAGGCATCGGGTGACATCAAACGGTAGGCAGAAATGAGTTTAAAATGGGGACACTTTGTAATGAGGATATAGCAATATTATTAATTTACTTTTGACAGTGATCAGACATAGGCAGTTAGGACACTTTTTATATACGTCTCAAATAACTCGTTCAAGCTGATTGCCTGGTAAGTGACAGTTTGGTATAAACGAAGGAATGCAGCTGCTAGCAAGTTGGTTACCGCTGATCGTGATCATCTCCCGGATTAGGGTGTATATAGTCCACATACAAAATGCTTGGGTCCGTTAAAAGAAATGTTGCTCATTTGGATTGCTGCAGCACCGGCAGAGAAGGTGCACTTAAGGAGGAGGAGCAATGGAAGACAAGAGGCCGCTGGTTGCTAGCTGAAATACCGTCTTACTGTCACTCCCAACTCGATTATTTGATTTCAAGACGTAAGTATCGTGATGTTTCCCGTTTAATTTTAAAAAATAGGTTCCCTTAGAAACGTGGTTGAGTTCATGTTTTCCTTTGAATTAATAAACTGGAACTCGTTTCTTCAAACTGTTGTGCGATAAGGAAGGAACATTGTCAGTCATTGATGTACTACTGTCGATGGACAATTCAGCCTTACAAAAAATGCATTCACATCACTGAAACTCATTCAATCTTAACGTCCGCAGTTAACCTCCAGCTGGCGATAACTACGGAGAAAAACATCAGTCAGATTGCTTAGGTCAGAATATATCAAACGCTCCAATTCATAATGCTAATTTTTTACAGTTAGCTGAATAATCAAAAGCCCTCAAGACTGGACAACTATTTTGGTTTGTGACTTAGAGGTTTGTCGGTATGTTCCCACTCAAGTCCGAGTCGACTTGACGAGGTCCTTCGGGGACGGAAGTGGTCTTAGTGTGTTAGCTTGAAGATGTGCCCTATGAACATTTTGATTATGTTGGTATTCTACCATAGGCTTACAGGTTAATGTGACAACCTATAACAGATCAGTTGATCACGAAACTTCAACGTACCAATAGTCGAAGTCAAGCCTTAAAATGTAAACCTTGTTCAACATCGACAGACATACAAAATTGTCCTGGAAGATTTGAATCAGATAGCTGAGCCATTTCGAATCTCGCACGTTTCTTAGTTTGTGCAGGAAAAAGAGTGATTCTGTGTGTGTTTCCTCGATTCGTTGTTATTTGGATAATAAAATTAGTTGGACGGCGGTCCATGATGTTCGAGAAGAATATCTCATATGCAAGGATAAGATGTGAGAAAAAGTACCTACATGTTACGCACCTATAGTGAACAGTCATCATCATCATCATCATAACAGCCATGAGCCTGACCAAAAGGTACTGTGGCTCGGGCCGCCGCT
>JTDE01002857.1:4133-22402 GCA_014338405.1 Paragonimus skrjabini miyazakii | reverse complement strand
AACCATCGCAAGCTGTGTACCGTAATTAGTTGACCAATTGATCGCGCATCTCTGGTGTTCCGGAATACGCGCCGGCGAACTGCCACATTGCTCACACGATCAGTCCACTTAATATGGGCCAATTCGCGCAGACAACGATGGTCAAACACAGCAAGCCTGTTAATATCTTCTATTATTATCTTCTATTATTCTATTATTCTATTATTCTATTCTATTCTTCTATTCTTCTTCTATTCTTCTATTCTTCTTCTTCTTCTTCTATTCTTCTATTCTTCTTCTTCTTCTTCTTCTTCTATTCTTCTATTCTTCTATTCTTCTATTATTATCTTCTATTATTAATATCTTCTTCTTCTTCTTTTAATATCTTCTTAGTGAACAGTTGAAGATGCTGAAACAGCACAAACCGGTAATCAGAACAACAAACAGAAATGCATACCTTGTGGCGTTAATGAGTTGAACAGGAAACTCGTAACACCGGCTGCCCGTCACGTGTGTGCAAAAGAGATAAAGTTGTTAACATCTAAATCGAATCAGTCATGGTCGAAGAGTTAAATAACGATTTCCACAGTGGACGAATCCTCACTTAGATAATATTCTGCTAGCACAGTTGTCAATAGTTACGAAACTTAGGTTCTGATTAGTTGAAAGTAGTCTGTAAGTGGTTGATGAAGTATGTGGGAAGTGTTAGTTGATTTGATTCTTGGTCCTCCCCTCCCTCAGTTGTGGTCATTTTGTAGCTTTGGCGAGTCCGAGGCACTCAGTAACCAATGAATAAACAGAAATTTTTGCAAACGGTGCAATGTGAATTCTTCCACAAAGTTGCTATTGGCCAGAATATGGCCCCATGACTGACCATTAACCTTGACATTTTGTCTACCTCAGGGTAATTAATGTTTAAGCGGTCTGAGCCGTAATTCCACGAGATCCCAGCTGTCAAAATATTTCGGCAAAATGGTTGAAGTCCAAGTGGACCACATTATCAGACAAGATTCTGTCATTCACGTTCATCGAAAAGCCGTGAACAAACAGTAAATTGGCGGCACTGAACAGCACGTCGTGCCCTGTTGATTATTACATGCTTGACCGCTATGTCTTAACAGAAAGCTTTCCATTCACCTGGAGACCACGAAAAATAACACAATTGGTTGTTTGTCAACCAAGTGATCTCTACGACCACTGAAAACAAATATGGTTATGACCTATTTTCAGACCATCAGATGACTACCAGTTGATACTGTGTGGTTGAAAAGAGCTTCAACTGAGTAAGCTAAGTCACTCGTTTGTTTGAAGACATTGATTGAAATCACGAAAACAAAAGAATGGAGAACAAGGCTTGTTTTTATGTTTGATCATTAAGCTAACCACAACACAACAGATATGAAGAAAGTAACCAGGGTAATTGAGAAAATCAGTCAAGATTTTGTGGATAGACATAGCTGTCCTTTGTAGTTAGGTTCCTTCCCTTCCATTTCTTTTTCTCTTAGCTATGGCATCTTTCTTTCTTCATGCCTTTGTGGTAGCTAAACGTCAGCACAAAGCTGTGATGTACTGCTGTCTTTGATGATGATTGTGATGATAATAATGATGACTGCCGGCTGAATTTTTGTTCCAAACTGTGAACTTGATTGATTATGGACCAGGAGTGATTGTGTCAACACGAACATCTGAGTGCGATTCACTTTCCGTTTGGCAATGAAATATTCCGGCTGGTGGATTTTATGGCAGTGCGCTTACTTCTGGGTTTCCTGTTAGCTGACCATTTCGTGGGTACACTGGAGAATAACCTGAGGGTATTCGTTGAAGAATTCACGTCTCACAGACACGATGCTGACGACATTTTTTTACTTATCCATGGGGATTAAAACACATACGTGTTATGATGAATTTTAATCCAACAAATACGAGTATCCCACTCACCACAGAGTCGAGTAGATATGGTTAAATAAGCTTTCTTTGTTACTACGTGTTAGGAAGATAAGATGATTCGGTCCAACAAATAATGTAAAGAAAATCGACTCGGAGTAGTCAGCACATTCACTTTAACAGTTTCCCTCTGAAAATTCAAAAGAAAAACCTGAGGCGACGTCCGAAGGGGAGAGCATTAAAGACCTACACCACGGACACAGCTAGGTGTGCTAGACTTTTCACAGTAGGCAGTCATACAGAATGGTTAACCAGTGTGTTTTACTCATGAGATGACGCAGGTAGTCAAGTTGAAACTTAACTCACCGTTCGTGAAACATGTGCACTTATTTGGTTATATTTTAAGGGAAACTCTATGGCCATATTTATTGCCAGAACACCAAAATAATCAATGGAAACAGCTTACTAAGCAACTCATATTTATGAGAGGTTCAGTTTCTCCTATCGTTATTGTGTCACAACTCAAACACAAACTTCCATGTTCTACATTTAGCTGTTGTACGTCTGTTTTTATCAAGCATCAGAAATTGGTTGTATTACGAGGCGATTGTGATAAAGGACAGATGAACATCATTCTATGTGAATAAAACGCAAATATTGCTCGGCTGCCTTTCATTTTGTCTATCGGTACTAATAAATCGATCCAAAAAGGTTGGTTGTTGCCGGGCTCATTAGTATTTGATTTAGCAACTTTAACCTTTGAGCTCAGAAAAAGGTCATGCGGACAAAACCTGCCCTGGCACACAATCAGTCAAACAATGAGTGTGAACAATGGTAGTTACCTTCGTGTGTTTTCGAAGACTGACAGAGACATTCAGTTGAGACCTAAGGTTTCTAGGGTTTTGAAAGACACAAGTAGTCCAAGTTTGCAATCTGATCTTTTGGAAAAAATGACAGAACTAATAGTTTGATTAGAAAAACACGCAAAAACATCGGATATCGTTGTTGTTATCAACTGTTGTCCAATCAAAACAGGAGTGACCGCATAAGTGGAGCAACAAACGTTAATGATTTTACTTTCCCTCAGTTTCTCCATTTTACGTATGTGTGCGTGCGTGGTGTAATTATGACAAACTGCACAATGTTTCAGAGTACGACGGCCTAGATTCTCCTCCATGCACTTTGACAACTGTTGTTCTGGCAACCGGTTCAGTGCACATGAAAACAAACGTCAAATCAACAAGCTGGCGACTAGGGTGGTTTGGATGTAAACGAAGCTCATATCATGTCAAGAAGATATACGCCGTCTAATTGTTTGCAAATAAAAGAAGTTTGATCAGAAGTTCACATCGAATGTCAGTCGGTCGTATGATAGTACGGCACTAGCAACACAGAATCAGTGCATCAAAAAATCAACTGCACCCAATCGCCAACGGATTACTACGGTTACTGGTGTGCTAATTGTTAGTCAAAAAAGAAAACAGGATCTTAAGAGTTACAGTTTATAAGAGGAGTAAACTTGAGGTAACTGCTTGATAAGTAACGACACGACGAACGACCATTTTCGATCATACTCCCACAAGCCAGTACAGCTACACAAGTTTTATCAAAAACTGTCGTCGCTACTAGAAACATCGGGGTGATGCGGTGCGCGGAATCCTCCCTAATCAAAAACCCGATGTAGAAAGTAACCGACAGTTATATCTGCCAAAATATCAATTTAAGTGATGATACAGAACGTACGTTTTAATTGAATCGGTTTACTAATAAGAAAACCCTGTCGTAAGATCATGTCCCAGAATTTAACAACACAACATATAAATGCCTCGAAATAAGTGTGAGAGATAACGTTCAAAACATTTGTTCCTGTCCATAAATTTGAACGCAACATTGAGAATAATGAAGTTGGTAAGTGCTTGTAATTTCTGTTTTCCACAAGGGCCGATTAGAATGTGTAAGAGAATGTGACAACTACGATCAGTTTTTGGTGGTGTTCAACCTTTATGTAAACCAAAATCCCCTACTATTCATGGTGATCAAAATACCGCTCACCAAATTAGCCGTTTCTCTGATATCAACCTTGACAAAAGTCCTAGTCGAGGGGTTATCGCTTGGAGTTAAAAGGACAGTTACTGTGTCTTCTCTCGAGGCGAGGATATGTACTACTAATGAGCTCTAATGAGAGTGAAACTCGAGTCTAGTGTTTTGTTTCTAAAGGAGCCGATTAAAAATGTCTGTGGGAATGCGAGATCTGTAATCAATTGTGAGTGATGTTCAATATGTACGAAAACCAACATTCCTTGTTACTCATCATTAATGTCCACTGTATCTCCAGTCGTAAACAACAATAACCAAAACTATTTATAAGCGTGGCGGGATGGGGCGAACAGTGGGCAAGCAAAGTGGAAGCCTACCTGTCAAACGTTTAAGTCCACAGGTGCTTATGACCTATGAACAATTGTTTTCGTGTACTCAAGCCTGGGTTTATAGGTCTAATGGCTATCGTCTATGCGAATAGTACGCAGCACTACTTATTGTGAAATATTGAAACTCTGAATGTCAAACTGACACTAGTCTAATGACCTGTATGCGTCTGGCGATAGACAAAGCTGGAAGTTTTCAAGTGCCCCGAACATTCACGTTCTGAGACCTTTTGCTACATGTCCCCACAATAGAATTCAAGCACCTCTCAGTCTTGCCAATGTAACTTTTGCAGCACAAAATCAAAGCTGAATGGACGAATAACTCACTGAACCAATGTCCAGCAAGTAAACAACGTTCCAACTAATGCGAACTTGTTTTTCATCGATATAACGCTTGTGAAATGAGTTTACCGGACAGTCAAAGTTGGATTTCGATAAACAGACCTAGTTAGTGACAGATTATGTCTGCAACTGATTAGGAGGATACTTAGAAATGTTAAACGCTTGTTCATTTTTCCGTTCACAGTTGGCCGCTAAATTAACATAGCAGGTGACACGATTTGCCTTTTTATCACGTTGAATAAATTTGAGACAACAAAAAGTTGCAGAGATAAATTCTTTCCACACATTCTATCCGACAACAACAACTACTACTACGTAATGAGTAAAACTGAAATAAACGAAGGGTTAACTGAAAATAAACGAATAATTACTCGCGATTTCCTAAAGCCATTTTGACTTCAGTCAAAAAGCAAGACAGGCGTTGTACAATTGTTAACTCCGTTTTGCCAAAAGCTTGAGGCTTTAGCAGTTTCAGCTGGCCTCACGTCGTGATGAAACTATTTGGGTGTCTGGTCTGATCCAAATGCTTATTTATTGGAGAGATTAATCTTCTGTTGACTGATGTACGGCTTTTTTACTAACGATTACCGCAACCACTTTTGTAGTTTATGCTGTTTTCTCAACGACCCGTTCCTTCTCCCAATGTAAGTTCAATGCAGTCGCAGATGAACAAATAGATGCAGTAACTGATCGAAGCAGCAGAATTAGGCGTTATTTGATGAGATAGGCACACTGGTGCATGCAACGAGATGTGGCTAGGCAACATAATTGGTTAAATGTAAGCGTAATTGGAAACTTCTTTCCAACCTCACCATTATGTTCTCCCTTGTACAGTAAACCATTAATTATTGTCTTCTTCCACACTGTAAGTTCGGCCTCATCATGAACATACTCTATGGAGTTTTGATGGAAGCACTTTAAAAAAATAAATCTTTCAACAATTTTAATGCTTTCTCCAGTGTTTCCGTCGTACAAATTTTCTTACTCACGTAATCAAACTAGAAAGCGTCTGTGTTGCATCGGTTGAAAGTCGAAGAGGTGGAAATACTGTCCAGTTCATGTGAATTTCTAATATTCTGCACGCTTCGACTTGCCATCGGACTTCCTGTTAACTGATATATCGAAGTTGTTCACCAATTAGTCAAAAATGAAATTAATATTGATACGAATTGGGCTGAACCTAGCCGAAGGATATTCAAGTCGAATATGAACCTCCACGGTTATCAATATAGTGTTTAAGTAGTTCTCATAAGGAACGGCCTGCCTAATTACATCCGACTTTTCGTGTTCCAATTTCATGACGAACATATTATTAAGCGGTGGGCCTAATGGATTTCCAATCGTCGACCTACTTAAAGTCATCACCATCGAAGTAAGACTTGTCAATACGTGTGCAAAAATTAATCAGACATTTGCTGATCTGTACTGGTATACACATGGATTATAGATTAATCAAAATGCCCATAGCAACAATAGGTCGAATAGGCAATTTAGTCACGAGTTTTTGCAATGCCAAACGTTATTGAGGTCTTCGCGAGTCAACGGGTTAGAGATTATGATATTGTGCTCGTATAATACTACCGAGTAACACTAGGCTTGCATTAGTTATCAGTGGCTATAAAAATCATAAAATTTGAGGAACGGCTGTGATCAGTTTTGACTGAACACTATTGTTTATTCCGTTTCCTGTTTAGTTTGAAAACAGACAGTGACTTTTTGTGGAAGCTGAGCTGATTAAATAACAGCTGCATAAAAATAAAAACGATTGTTTGTGAATAAGTGTTCGTTCTCCAATCTGATGGAATATGCACCAGTGCATTTAAAATGATCGGCCACAACCTTTTCGCATGTTAATACAGAACCGAAAATCAACGAAGAATATACGCAGAATTTCAATAAAATAAAATAAATGTTTGGAGGACAGAGCGAACGTATGACAGTTTTCCAGATGACTAAAATACGGAATTTTTAAAATATTTAGTTTGCCATAGTGAAATTAAGTGTGAATGATAATCTATTTGAATTGCTCTTATTTTTAGGCGCAGATTAGATGATCAGATGACTGTTACTAATGCTCCGAACTGACAAATTCGAGAAGTGCGGTTTTGGTAACGGGCATCCAAGAAAAAGTAAATCCTTTTCAACTTCGACCGTCATCAGATTAGAATGTGTTCATCTCACCAGCGGAGCAACGAGAATTTCTACTTTTTCACCTCTCTTTGCTCTAGCGATGCATAACAACATTTATCAAAATGGAATTGACTGTGCGTAAGGTTCACGCTTAAATTATTAAGGGTTTCAAACGTCAGACTAAATAATTATAGAAACATTGCATTTTTTAGAAAAGTACTGCAAAAATAAAGCCATTGTAACAAAGACAGCCGTACTCATAGTCAACATAAGCATAATCATCATGATCCCCCAGGATAGCAATGGACTGCTAGTTGAAGCCGTCGTACAAAGGCAAAACTAAGCAAAGAAGACGACAAAAATGTTGGACCAGTAAGCAGAAATTCTGACTTTGAACACAACCGGCCAGAAGCAATTGTCTACATCTCAAAAACAACCGATCGGTTTGCAAGTAAGAAAAAGATCTTGCAGACAGGTAACGTTTTACGATTCTCACAACCTGGCTGCGGGAACTGTGTTTACTTCAGAGAGAGCTCATTTACACAGCAACAGTAATAAAGTCATTGAACCGAATAAGCCGTCGTCCATCCAGCTTTTCAAGTTACCTTAAGTCAGCTAGACCGAGCAGCCTCTATTCTGGAGAAAACAGCCTACAGTTACTAACTTTTTCATGACAGCATTCGCGTATTTTGCAGCCACTGGGTGACTGATGCTATGAAACTTGTTTACTGATAAAAACTGTGTCATATGTTATCCAGATATACATAACAAAAAATGTATTTACTAAAAATGTTCCATATTGTCCTTTTTGTACATCCAAGGGTACAGGATTAGGATCTTTTAAGAAGAAAACAACACCAAACATTTTAAGTTTTTGCGCGTTCAAGTTTTGACCAGAAGCAATGCATCCATTAAGAGTATCTCAACAAATCAAAGCTATAGGCCGTATAAACGATTACAAAACGAACACAGGCACTAATAATCAATGAAACAGACCGGTAGTTTTCGCTGCAGAATTCCAGTAAAAACGCACAGAACTGAAGATATTATTGTTTCACCTCGTAACCCTAGTTGCCATGGCCACGTGAAAAATGTGAGCATTTCCCTGAAAAATAATTATACATATTGTGTAGCTGTCTCAAGCAAATGAACTGAAAAGATGACAACTGTTCTAGCTGAAATAAGAGCAATCCAATATCGATCCTTCTCAAGTTCCTCCACCATTGTGCAACGTCTCGGTTGTTCACTACCTTTTTCAGCTTTCACACCTCAAAGCGTTTGGTGACATATGACTTACTTGGTCACGTGAGGACTAGATGATGTAGAATTGTTTCTACCTAGACTAGGTCACACCAGGCAAATGGGGTCCAAACCATCAGCCGTCAGTTGTTACCACTGGATGTCCCTAGGATACAACTTCACATCTGTGTTTTGGGAGAGTATTTATGTCCCTTTCAGTCTTATATCCAGTTAATGAGCGCTAATTTTTTCCCATACGTTGTTACGTCTAGGTAAGAGCGTAAGCCTGATAGAACCGGGTCGTTCATTCTTAGGAGTAATCAAGTTTACATTTACTGGTGACCATCAAAGAATTTGGGAAACGGGCTAACGATTATGAGATCCAAAGTAACGCACCAGCCAATACACAAAAGACGATCTATCCATGTCCAGTGGGCCGCTCATTCTTCCCACTGGTAACGTACTGGCACAAGATACGAAGCACCCAAACAGCTACTTGGCATTGAATGGAAATTGAATGGAAACCGTCCTAAATAAGTTGAAAAACGTAAGGCCGTTTGTTCCTCCAGGAAAATAAGCCTCTGGAGTGAGTTAGTTTCGGTTTGCAGACCTTAATGCAAAGTATTTCTCATAAGGTAGAATGCAGTGAACGTTGTTCAAATTCGACTGGGTTATTTAGAAATCAAGAACCACTGGCATGATGATGGCAATCAATGATTCAGGAAAACTGTCCTGTACAATGCTGAAGTGCAACTCTGCTGTTTGAATACAACCATAGACCTATATTCTTCATTGTCTGCGTTTTATAGTTTACATTCCAACTTTACTCTTCTTCAGTCTTCAAGTTATGTTTTCCGGACTGTACGACAATTATAAGTCACTGTCAAAGTTTGTTACATTATTGTCGAGTATAGTGCTGATGTTTATCCGTCCGTCAACTATCCATAGTCGTAGCTTACTTGTATCACAAAGATCTATGTACAGTTCGTTCAACTTCATGAAATTCATTTGCAGTGTTTAAAGGAAATCACACGTATTATTTATCCAGCCGTTATTTAGATTCATTGGACTAACTTGGGCATGAAAAATAAGCAGGTCGATTCTGGCTTTCTAGAATGTCCCGTTTGTACCGGTGTAAAAATACTCATAATGTTGACATGGATAATGCCACAGTCTAGTGGTATGATAACTATCTCGATGAGATACAGTGTAATTTGTACTGTTCAACATGAGTTTTCTGTGTGACTTCAAAAAGGGACCACCGAAGTTTAGTGTGACACAGCCAAGACAGCCATTGTGTGTGAGCCCACTGGTGTCCCAATATGTTGACGACACCAGAATTGATGCGGAATAAACAATAAGACACAGTGAGTCAAGCCACAGGTGTATGTATATATTCTGTGGTAATAACAACAGCTGTTCAATACGGCCACATTCAGAGAAACATGATTGGTACTACCAAAAATAATTCAATCTCGGCGACCTCAGCCTGTCTGTAAATTGTTCAGAGTTACTTCTTTGGGTTGTGAGTACAGCAGACAAAATTACGCTTCCGCGTCACAAAACCTATTCGTGAAATGGCTACCCTATTCGTTTGGGTATGTCTCTTACAAACCTTTGCTGTCTGCAACCTGAGAGTACTTCCAAATTTTAAAGAGATATATACACAGCCCAAAGTTGGATTTACCAAACACTTTGCTACGGGTAGATGCCCAAATGATTAAAAATAACCATAAACTAACATAGCAAACGCTTGAAGGAATGGACTATTACTTACATTATTTTTGAGGTTTTGTCGGTCGTTTCATAACAGAATTGTATCTGCTAGAATGTCTGAGATTCTTAGCCATTTTTAGTGATTGGCCACTAGATTCCATTTTGAGCTGGCTTTGCGACAGATTATTTCGGAATTTATGCTATTTTTGCCAACCACTGTGTCTTTGTAAATCGTGAAACACTTACTAAAGAAGCAAGTTTCTCAATGCATTTCCGATATATTTTTTGCTCTGTATGGCTATATCTTTCCGGAATGTTTGTTCATTTCCGTTGTACGCTTCCATTCTACCTCGAAACCATATTTTGACATAAACAGTCCTGCTGCATCTGCCGGAAAATGTCCTTGCTATGCTTGTGTATTTTCAAGCAGTTAAGTAATCGTATGGGCTATGCGTTTGTTTGCAGTCAAATACAATGCACATCTATAGTTTGGAGCGGTTGAGTTCTTCTTTTCTCGCACATAAAGAATACCACGGCAGTTACGCATGTGTGTAGCAAAGCATGTTTCCACTTGTGTTAAAAAGTAGTGAAACAGACCCTAGAGAAGAGTTTTCACATTCAGTGAAGTTAACCTAATCGGCTTCTTGGAACATGCATCACTTTTCTATACTTAGACGTCAGGGCATCGGTGCCAGGACTGTCAGAGCCTTTTACCTGACAACCACCCGAAGACTCATTTAGTTCGCTAGAGTTGCTGTTATCCACATATGGCGGTTGATTGTCTGTCATTGGAACCTCATGGTAGTCAACATAATTTTTCCAAATAATGTAAACAGTTCTTCTTCCGTTCTGTATGGTTTTGTTATATGAACACCAAAATCTGATGAGATTCAGCGGAATATTCTTACCGATAAACTGTGTAGTTTTCTGTTTCCATTTTTTGCCTTCATAATCCTGAAATCGACAAATGCACCTGAGTAGGTTGAGACGTTATAGCGTAATAAGAAGGCTGCTGCTATACCAGTGGACAGATGACCAAAAACAACCACATTAATGGATAATAAATATGACCGTGGATTACTTCCTTGAAAAGTTGGGTCAAATTGTCAAAATTCTTGTTAGGGTGCTGCAGATATATACATACATTTCCGAACATTTGTTACGTACTCAGAATTCTGTAACTCTGTTCAAACCGGTATCCCATCACTGAGAGAGAACGCTTGTAACTTTTAGGCGTCCATACTTTCGTAAATAGATGTTTGTTCATTCTGTGTACAGCAGTTACACGAATGTGTAAAATTACCAAAATGCCTTGTACGTTGGTAACTAAGTGGATGTCAGCTGAGTGGCAGACATACTGAAACTTCCATAATTTATTTTTTGCTGTGCTTCGTTTGCACCAAACAAAACCAAACTTGGATATTCTGAAATTCCTGAATCTCGAAAAGCCATTTGTTTTCTGAGCATAATATGTATGTTTGGAAAAGGGAAAACCGGTTTTAGAGGCAGTAGATCCCAGTAACCACCGTCAAAATCAAATGCCAGCCTGTCGTTTGCAAACCGCTCGCAAACCCCTTTGGTACCATGCAAAATACCTACTAATTAGCAATTCAATCAAGAATGGCTGATCAGTTTTACCCTGCGAAAAAGAAAGCGCAACGGATCAACGGTTCATAAGACGCCAGTAGTTACACACAATCTTGTCCACTGGATACAAGTGGTACAATTTCTCTAACCTACCTTCACTTCACAGGGATATAGTGCCAGAAGACAAAACGCCTTGGCCAAACCAAACAAGTGGTTAATTGGGGATGGTCCTGTGAAACAAAATAGTTGAAGCTTTTCCAGTTGCTTAGAAGCTGGTATGTCTTTGTTGGGCTAACATAATTGGGAACTTTTGGAGTAATACTTCAAAAACACTTCTTAATAATGTGAATACATAATACACTGAAACACCTCAGCTGGTCTTGAATTAATTGTCAGTTTTGGAATGGACCTCTGACAAAGATAGCTAATCCCATAATACAGGTTATATTATAGACTGTTTGGTGAAAACGGGAAATTGGTAAAACAGTGTTGATTTATAAATCAAGCGATCTTTTATTGTGTTGCTTAAATCATGTTAGGATCATGGCGAGGATCGACTGAGTTTCCTACCCATAAATATAACTTTTGTGATTCTTAACAGATAGCGTAACATATTTCATACCATCTGATAGTCTTATCACCGAATACATCATTACGTCGGTTACATTTAAGCAATAATGGGAAAGAATTGTGGTTTCTTGTAGCACGCGTCCCGTTTGACACAATTAGTAGAAAGTCAACAAAACCGTTTCACGATATGCTGTATACTTTCAAGGTTCATCTTCAACTCTATGCCGATTCTTCACCTCCACAGTTCAAGTAAGATGGTCAAAAATTGGCCACGACTATCTTTATATTTCGTTCAATAGTCAAGCACCACCAGTGATTAGGCACACATAAATCCTGATAGTTACGGATGGTGTTTACGGTCAGGTTCTATAAAAAACAAAGAGACTACTGTAGATCTTAAGATAAAGACGCCGAGGTAGGTAGCCGACATATTCAAACAGATATATTCTTATATCTAACAAAACTACTATAAATTGAGGGGAGAGAAAGGCATTTGTTAAACATGTTCTTTTTCTATAAGGCTAATTAAGTAAAACTCGGCCACAAGAAACTACAGGTTTAGAGATAAAGACAGACAGGGCAACGTAATCTGCGTCTCAAAATGAGTGTTAAAATACAGTTTTCTTGAAAAGAAACAACAGCATTTTTGGCAACTTTTCAAGACCTTCCACAGGCTCCAATGATTTATCTTGTATTACTTCAAGTAATCACCCGGGGATCTTCTACCATTAATACAGTTTTTCATATTTAAGGTATATCAAAAATAGAGTTCCATATGGAAGATCCCAACCAATAAACCAAAAAGCAAATGTTACACGTTATAAGGTTAGACTGAATTCACAATCAACATACTAAGTTCACTCTGTAATGAGAATAAAATCGACTATTGTGATAACCAAATCATGCAATTATTAATCATGACAAAAATCAGCGGGTTCAACAGGAATTAGTAAAAGGTAATAACCTTTCGGTTAGTTCGCATTGAAGATTATTAAAACTGATGCGTAACGAGCAAGCTCGTTTTTGGTAATTCATCATCATGCTAAATACATCAAAACGACCTCGCAAATTTCACATGGGAATCATTGAGAGGGTAAACGAGGAACGGGCAGTTAATTAGATCAGTTCATTGTCACGCTACAATCAAGTGCCTATTTGAACCGTGAGTCTTGCTAGGCTAACCGGGTTTGGAGTTGACCGTGGTAGATTCAAAGCCTGAAACAAACGTTTCCTGACACATAGAGGTAGGTTGTGCTGATGAATTCCACTAGCTTTATCTGTGGACAGAATCCTACACCTCACTGACCTCAACTGGGTGACTTTAACGCGGTAGATTGGGCGAACTGCGTCCATCACATTGACAAAGTGATTCGAATCCACAAGGTGCAATAGTATGGCACTCTAGGCTACTGTAATTTTTATAAGAGGTACGTTGACGACATCCTTTGCGCACTCGATAGCGACGTAACATCGACCGGTATATTAGCCAGATTCAACGCCGAACACCAAAATTGACCATTTTCGTTGAAAACCGAAAGGAATAATCAATTAGGCTTTTTGGATGTACCCTTGCGTCACCGCGCGAATGGCTCTATTCAACGCGCGATATATAGAAAGGGTACGTGGAATGGTCAGTACATTTGTTTCATTAGTTTTGTACCACTTGCCATAAACAGAAATCTAATTAACTGTTTGACGAACAAGGCTGTGAGAATTTGCACGGATGATACAGTTGCTGGAGAATTGGCATTGATACGTACACTTTCTGTACAAAATAGCCACACCGAAAGGTTCATAGACAGAGCTATGTAACAGCAGACTGAAAGGGACCTACTGCATAGAGCGGTAAAGAAAATTGTACACATCGGATTACTCCTCAAGTGCGACACGCTAGCCAAATCTGTCACACGTAGGCTCACAAAGGCAGTTAGTACAATACTTTACGCTGCTGAACAACGGGTCTACCTTACGCTCAACAGACAAAGTGTCTGTTCCTGCAGCCTTGTTTTGTTTGTACTTGATCACTTTTGCATGTGGAACCAGGTGTGATGGCTGCATGACCGGATGCTTATATATACGGGTCCGAGAACACCACCCAGCTTGGCTAAACAGTGGGATAGAGAAAATCTGTCAATAGTGCCATACTATCGCACCTGGTGGATTCGAATCACTCTGTCAATGTGACGGACGTATTTCGCCTAATCTACCGAGCTAAGGTCATCCAGTCAATGAGAGTGAGGCGTAGGATTCTGTCCCCTCCCCTTCCCTTTTTTCCTTTATCTTCCTGTACAGGGTTTGCTTTATCTTTGTGGTTGTGTGGCGGTTAAGCATCAGTGTGAACCACTGATGTATTGTTGTCTATGATGATGATGATTGGAATTTGTCTGTACAACCCACTTCTGAGCACCCAGAAACGATTGTTTTAGGCTTTGGATCTGCCATAGTCTGGGCACCCTGGCAGTATCTCAGCCCAAAGACAACCATAAATAATCACAACACAAACAATTCCATACTAGATCGGCCGTCTCGCAGTATAAACCGGGTCGCCCTATCTGCTACTTACAACAGGGTAGATGGGCAAAAACATGCTACTGCCGAACCCTCCCCCACTGTCCTATCAAATTTAATTCTCAGGCCCCTCCCAACCTCCATTTCTGATAGTTAATCCACAGGTCCCACAACAAATATAGCTAACTGTGGTAACACTGAGCCGGTAAGCTCCGTCTCTTGCTATTCAGTTCCATGCCTCCCTCGTCCCTTGCTCAGACCTAGAACGCGAATTAATATATGTGCCTTCAACGTTCGCACTCTAAAACAGATAGGTCAACAGGCACTCTCGCACGAACGTTAGACTCGTTGCCTGTGGATGTCTTCTGTATCTCGGAAACTAGGATCCAGGAAGGTAGTCAGCGTATAAAACTTACAGCACCCGTACTGTCTGCCCGATACTGGTTATACACTTCGGGTGATTCCGCAGCCGCTGTTACAGGTCAGACTGGAGTAGTTATAGTCCACAGCACGATGGCTGCAGCCGCATTGATAAACTAAATAACTGAGGAAAGTAGACTTTGTGCCGACCACCTGGCAGGTTCAATTAAGACAAGCTCTAGATGCAAGACTTTCAGAAATTTATTCATTGTGTCTGCTTACGCTCCTACTGATTGTGGTGACGTGGGCATCAAAGACGCGTTTTACTCGGATCTGGCCGCTCTCCTTCAGTCAACAGGTGGCTCTGCTATAGTCGTTCTGGCCGGAGACATGAATGCTCAGGTCGGTCACCTTGGTGAGGCCGAATCTGGTTTAGGTGGCAGGTTTGGGATAGCGTCACGTTGGTCAGATAATGGCGGGGGATTGTTGCAGCTGTGCGTTGAGGATAAGCTATTTTTAACCAGCACTAGTTTTAGGCATCGTAAACGTCATTGCTATACTTGGCGCCCGCCTTCTCCGAATCAGGCCTGGTCTCAGATAGACCACATAGCTTTTAGTTATAGGTGACGGGGTTCCATTCAAGACTGTCCTTCTTATTGGACCACATACTTGGATTCAAATCATGCGTTGGTACACTGTTGTTTTCCTCTTACTTTTGCTGGGCAATGACCCCTCCGACAGCAACGGTTAGCTGTTAGGAAATTGGCACTATCATCGGTAAAGCATAAGTACCAAACCAGCTTAGAGAGCCACCCGAGTGGTACTCATTCCGAAGATCTTAATAGCTGCTGGCCTCGCATTCCACAGGTCATCCAGAAAGCAGGTACTGTAGAATGCGGCGCAGTGGTAGATGGGCTAAACAAACATTGGATTTCAGAGGAGACTCTGGTGTTGTTAGAATCCAGACGGAAGGTTTCTCCTGGTAGTTCACATAATAAGTTTAAAAGAGATATCCGTAGGGAACTGAAACGTAGTCTAAAGGCTAATCGTGGGGCTTGGTTAGTGGAAAAAGTTAAGGAAATGGAAACTGCTTTGCTCTGTGGAAAACCGGCAGACTGTTCAAACGTATCCGTGTTGATGGTCCATGGCGAACGTCTGTCAATGAGGCTATCAGCGAGACAGATGGCACACCAATTTGTAATAAGTTCAGAAGGTTAGAATGTTGGGCGGAACACTGTGAGGGTCAGTTTAGCTGGCCTCCTGCTTCTACCGCGTTGCCGACACAAACTTGTAATATAGAACCTTGGTCGGTAGATTTGGAACCGCTCACTAAGACCAGGGTTCACAACTGCATTTCGGTTCTCAAACGTAATAAGGCTGCTGATTCAGATGATTTCGTGCCACCACACTGTTTACAGGTGAGGAGGCGTTAGTAGGGTCCTTGACTCAGCTGTTTCAACTTGTGGGGACGAAGCAGACCATTTCTCCGTATTGGGGTTACTCGATGATAATTCCCATATTTAAGAAAGGAGCCCGGGGCTCTTGTGAAAACCCTAGAGGGATTAATTTGAACCTAGTCATTTCAAGGGTACTGGCCTTCTTAATACTCCGTCGAATCACTGCAGTTCTGCAGGTAAACACCAGGGAAGAATAGGCTGGGTTTCGCCCTGGGCAGGGTTGTATAGATCACATTTTCACCCTCCTTCAAATTCTGGAGCAGCGTCATGTGGACCGTCGGTCAAAAATCGCCGTAATCCTTGATTATAAAGGTGCGTTCGATTCGGTGGATCGATTTACACTTTTGGTCACTTAAACGCAGCGGTGTACCGAACAAGCATGTGAATATACTGTCGGCGCGTTATTCCCATACTTTGACTTAGGTTAGGGTTTACGGTGAATTATGTGACAGTTTCATTACCAGGATTGGCGTATGTCGGGGCTGTCCCATTTCACCACTTTTGTTCAATCGCGTCATGAACGAAACAATAAAGGACTGTCTGCAGAACTCGAATGATGCCGGTGTGAACCTCCTACCTTGTGGAAGACCGACTGATCTTGATTATATTGATGACAATAAGGTCGTTCATGATAACGATTTTGTGCGAACCATATATTGACATAAATTTAAACTGCATGCACATCGAGTGCGACACTCTAAAAAGTCATATACGTGGTTTACGTTTTGCGTTGTATTTCGTTGTATCCAGATATAATTCAGTCCTATGATGATGTCCTTTCCGAAAATTTAGAAGTGCATTTTCAGCTATCCTGCGTGAATTTCGTGATATTTCAGTGACTTCGGCTGTTAGTATACATGCTCTAGGCTGAAAGTCTAAATCATTCGCCTCCAATCAGTTTATTTGTTCCACTGTCCAGTAGGAAACCGTTGACCTGTAAGACAACCAACGAAACCTTGTATGGCACCGCTGTTGAGGATAGCAGCAAGTACCAGAAAGAAAGTGAAATTATGAGTCACTTAATGTTCTAAGTAAATAACAATCTGACGAGCTTTTGAGATGATCGCCGGAATAGCAACTAACGACCTGGGGAGAAAGTCTGTTCCAATTATTGATAACCCATAAACAATTTTAATCAACAACCGAACATGTTCACTCTGGGAGATATTGCAAAGATTTATTGAAACTGAAGTGTTACTAAATTTCGTAATGCGACGCGTGACTTACCTGTGCCAAAGTAGCTATACAGTTAACGAGCACGAAATAAAAATAAGACCTCAAACTACCGCTTGTGCTATTGCTTCATTTTAAAAAATGAGTTTCATGGATATAAACAAAAAATGTTTCAGTGTTAGAAATTTTTACAATAAAACATAGTTAGCTAGGACCAAGTTTTTGAGTTGGAGCCGTTGGTAGCATCACAGCGAACTGTTTAGTAATCAATTCACGGGTTCCTTGCAAGAGGCCCGAGATAAACTGATCTAGTCGATTTGTCTTATTCAGTGTCAAACGGACGTCTGTTGACCTGAAAGGAAGTTGAACGCAAGGTATAACACCGCTGTCGATAAATGCAATATCCACCTGACCATAAGAAGATAATTACTTCGCTTTGAATAAAGGAAGGTCTGACAACGCTTTGGCGTTATCATTAACAATGCTTGACGACACTACAAACATTGACAATAAAACCGAGCACAGTGTTGCCTTAAAACTGTCTGAGTACAGCGCCCAGAACCCTTGACTGTGGTCCCATCAGATTGAAGCCGTTTTTACCACCAGGCGGATAGCATCTGAGAAAATAAGATTTTCATACGTGGTGCAATCACTTCCTTTTGATGTTGCAGCGGAAGTGGAAGATCTGTTGGAATCAATCCCAGCCGATTCCCCCTATACTGTTTTAAAAGACGCCATCATAAAACGGACTGGGAGGTCAGAAGCCAAACTGCTGCATGACTTGTTCAATTCGGTCGAGTTGGGCGATCGGTCCCCATCTCAGCTGTTGCGTTATATGAGAGGTCTTTTAGGCCCGAGGAAGCTGGACGATGCAATTTTAAAACAGTTATGAGCCGAAAAA
>JTDE01002856.1:28330-44153 GCA_014338405.1 Paragonimus skrjabini miyazakii | reverse complement strand
TCGAACGGTCGGTGGGTTCACACTCAGAGTTACCGGCGTTGCGGAGTATGATGTCGGAATCGATGACCACGTAGTGAAGCAATCGTTCGTACTTTCCCCCGACGCACGCCAGACTATATTGGGAGCGGATTTTCTTGAACGCGCTGAGGCTGTGATTGGTTTGAAGCATGGTAAACTCGTAACGAAGTATGGAGTGGTTCCATTAGCGTGAAAACGCAAGCCTCAGCTTGGACAGATTGAAGCGAACGCATCCGGAGCAACACCAGTCTGTGACAGTCGGTTGCTGAATGAATGAATGAAAGCTGTTCACCACGGATCAAGCCCCATATGGCTACTGTGACTGGATTGAACATGAAATTTCCATCAAGCCAGACTAATTTCGACCATTCGGGCCCAGAAGGACTCCGGTTCACCTGCAGCCGGAAATTGAGCGACAAATGAAGGAAATGCTGAAGGAGGAAATTATTAAGGAGGCTGATAGACCGTTCAATTCTACTGTTCTGTTGGTGAGGAAGCCCAATTGGAAATTTCGATTTTGTGTCGACTTTAGAAGACTCAACGAGATTACAGTTAATAAGGTTGTAGCAGTCCCAGCCATGGCAGAAATTTTTGACAAGCTACAGAACGCCAAGATATTTACAGTGCTAGACCTGCGGTCTAGACAGGTTCCAATCAAGCAATCAGATCGAGACAAAACGACGTTCACAGTGGGAGAAAAGCAATATCGCTTCAAACGTATGCCGTTCGGACTGTCAGGTACCCCGTTCACTTTCAGACGTCTGATGTTGAAGGTGCTGGAGGGACTGAAAAATACTGTTGTCTACGGAGACGATATCGTCTTCTACAGCGGGAATGAGACGGAGCATCGCGGACACGTTTCAGCTGTGTTGCAGAAGATTGAACAAGTCGGCCTACGAATCAACAGTTCAAAGTGTCAACTGGCAAAACGAACGGTAATACTACTCGGTCACAAGGTCGGTCAGGGCGAGGTCCAACCGATTCCCGAGAAACTGCTTACGATCGAGGCCATTTCGGTACCAACTTCGAAGAGGACGTTGCGACAGTTTCTTGGTCGTGTCGGGTTCTATAGCCGTTTCACCAAGAACTTCAATGAGCTTGCCATCCCGTTGTACGAAATTCTGAAGAAGGGTTGCAAATTTCACTGGACGGATGAGGCCAATCAAGCGTCCGTTAAGATCCAACAATTGAGGAAGGAGGGACAGTTGACCCTGAAGTTGCCAGTGATTGGACAGAGCTACGTTGTTGCGACGGATGCGAGCGATGTCAGAATCGGAGCTGTACTGAAGCAGGAAGGCGGTATTGTGGAATATGCCAGTCGAGTATTAACTCCTGCTGAACGAAATTACTCAACGACAGAGAAAGAGTGTTTGGTGATCGTGTGGGCATTGGAGAAATGGAGGCCTTACTTGCTCGGCCGACGTTTCCACGTGGAGACAGATCATAAGCCGTTGGATTGGACTAAATCGGCGAAGGACCCCGAGGGAAACTGGCTCGTTGGGCATTGCGATTACAGGAGTATGATTTCACAATTCGCCATGTAGATGGAAGAGAGAACTATGCTCCCGATTTGCTTTCCCGAACGCAGCACATGGATGAAGTTCACAAGGACGCGATCGGAGTCAACAGTATTGAACTGGAGAATGACCCCGGGAAGTTACAGGCAGCGCAGAGGGCGGATACGACAATCCGAATGGTGATCGATCAACTTCTATCGGGAGAACAACCAACCAGAGAACGAGGAAATTCCGGAGGTGGGATCTTCCAGAACGCACTGGTCGGAATTGCGGTTGAATAGTGCGGGAATTTTAATGCGCCGACTGCGGGACGAAATAAGCGTGCCTGTTATACCGACGGGGTTGAGAGAGACAATTGTGAAGGAATGTCATCAGTTGGCTCATACGGGATGTCATCGAACTTATGAAATGCTGAGGCAAAGGGCATACTGGCCGGGAATGGAGAAGGATTTTAACAATTGTGTGGGCATGCGAGCAATGTCGAGTGCTGAAGAGCTCCAACTACCCCTATCAGTATCCCACACAACCAATTCCGGTCAGTGAGATTGGGGAATTATGATCACTGGACGTGATGGTTCCCTTCCCGGTAACCACGTCCGAAAATCAGTACACCATAGTCATGACTGAACATTTCACAAGGTGGATCGAAGCAGCCGCCATACCCGATCAGCGTGCAAGCACAGTGTGCAGGGCGGTGATGGAACACATCGTGGCAGACCACGAAATACCGCGAAGCATATTGATTGGTCAAGGTCCCTTCTTCGAAAGTGAAGAGTTTCGGAACTGCTTGGAGCGTTTGGGAATCAGGAAAGTTCGCACAACGCCATACCATCCTCAATCGAATGGACTGACGGAACGAAACAATCGCACAATCAAGGAGTGGTTGGCGGCAAAAAGAGGGAGCTGAGAGGAATCACTACCACTGATTCTGTTGGCCCACCGCTGTTCACCTCAAGGAACAACGAAGAAATCGCCGTTCGAGCTAATGTACGGGCGCGTGCCACGCCTGCCAGTGGATCAGGAGATTGGTTTATGAGGAGACCGGCGGATGAACAGGCGCGAAGTAGCAGAAGCTCGGAGAATGGCCAACCAAAATTTGGCGAACGCACAGGAAGTTGCTAAGGAACAGTCAGCCGCAAAGTTGTCGGATCGGAGTGCGGTATTTGAAATTGGTTCGAAGGTGAAATACAGAGACAGGCGGAGTCCTGGCGCAACAGGGTCCGGATCTAGGAAGTTCCTGGCGAGGTGGAGAGGACCTTACGTGGAAGTGGATCGCCGTGGTCCAGTGTATCTGATCAACGATGAGAGGAATCAACATCGAGTGCAAGGAAGCCAGCTTCGCAAATGGTACGACATCCCGGGCAGAATAGAGTGTACGCCAGGAGCAGCGACGTCCCCGAGTCCAATAAGCAGATCGATAAGAGAGCGAAGGGAACCTGAACGGCTTTTGCTGCGGCTGGAACAATCTTCGCGGGGGGAGGAGTGCAGTGGAGTTAAGCGACCGTAACATACTACTCATACAACTGATATTCAGTTGTAGGACCGGAGCATATATTTTGACATGGTACAAGCTGCAGGAAAAGTGCAGGAAGGAAAATCAGAGTGCACTATCACCCATAGGAGTCCCCGCTACTTAATGGAACTGAGCATTGACGTCTGCGGCAGCCGAGACGGTTTGGGGCCGAATACCGCGTGCAAATGAGTGGCTTCGTTTCAGGTTTTGTTTCAATGCTTAACCCCTGTATTGCTCGGTCGAATAAATAACCCATGCGTCATCCGAGTTCTCGGATCACAACACTTCCACTGTAAATTCCCTCAGATCTTTCGCCAAATGTAGTGCAGTAACAAACGAAATGACTTCATTTATTGAAACTTTTTCATCCTCGTTAGTCCCATTTCCTTAGTCTTCTTTGACTTTTTCTAGGAGGAGATATCAGCATCCAAGTAACGAGAAACAAACATATTTACTGAATATGACGTACTCATGTAATGTGTCCATTTGACAACAGCAGCTGTGATACTTCATCAAAATATCCTAGATCAGTGGCTATCATGCCCTGTTTCCTTTTTAGTGAGACAAGTGCACTAAAACTCATGAAGTACGACAGAGTGGTTGAGGTATCCACGATATCCCAAGCCAGACTTATCCAACAGAATATATCAAATGAAGGAATTTAGCATTTTCAGCTCAGATTCTTGGGAAAACCGGCTATAGGTGTCGCTGTCTTCCCGTTTCTAACTAAGCGAACAACTTCGATGTCCTTTTTCAGTCAGACATAAAACGGAAACGTTGTTGGAGTGTCATGGTTTTAGTAGAGGATTAGTAAAACAAATAGATACACATCGTCCTTATAAAGAACAAAATTCCATTATGGACATATAGTAGATCACAGTATAACGTTGAGCAAAAAGATAGCGTTTAATAATAATCTGTGAGGAAGTACTAATAACATGAGATTTGATCAACTGTGTACAGCGTTTCGTTCAACAGGAGGAAAATGACACCCGTGCGGCATTAAATACAAGGGAATATGAATAATCCAGCAATCAGGATTGTGCGCGGATGACTGGCTAATGTGTTCCACATTATCGCCATATCTCGACTACCAGCATTGTGTTGCCTCACGTGCACGTGTGAGAGTCACATGCCTGTCAATGTGTACACACATGGCCGTGGATGAACCCGCTAGGGCGGTTTATTGCGTGCGCTTGATCACGTGACCGTACGATGGTGTGACATTCGCGAAGTGCGTACCACAAGGTTGATGTTCGGGTTTGAATATGGCACGGATTATGGGCTGGTCAGGATCAAGTGATTTGGTCGTTTGCTAACCCGTTAACAGGAGAGAAACGTGTCAGAGATAGAGGTCGGATTTTGGGTGGTCGGATAACTCAAAGACGTGGACGGCTTATCAAAGTGTGGCCGCCGTACGTCCCCCTAAATCCTCATCCCTGATTGTGTGTGACGTCATCTCAGGATGCAAATCACGACGAGAATTATGGAAACACCCGACTTCCGGTACCAGCAACATCCAGACTGGTTTGGCCACAACGATGCAGTCATCTCGAGCCTTACTCGAAAGAAGAATGAAACGTTCACTATTTTCACTGTAGATCCAAGCAAGGAGGACAGGAGGAGAAAATTCCATGGTGTTCGCCCCTTGAGTTGCATCGATAGATCAAGGAAAACTGGGACAAAAACCAAGGTGAGCTGGTGCAGGATTATGCTGAACGTTGGTAACACAAAGAATTTCGCCATCCGTTCAAGTTGATTTTGCGGTTCGTCCGTCCAGTATACTAAAACACCAGTGGACGGGTACTGTGGAGTTTCATACACACAACCGGAGGACATTATGAGAATCTTGAGGAAACATCTTAGTAGCCTACTGAATCGACCTGCAACCATTGACTGGATGACAGAGAATGACTGGTCACAGCAAGCCAACAAAGAAGAACTCGATTTCGTCCCGGACGTAGCAAAGGTTTAATGGGCCATCACAGAAACTTCTGAAACATAGCGACCAAGCTTTAAAATATGCCCTGCTGTCGTTGGTTCGCCCCATCTGGAAACAGAAAATGGTCCTGCAGGAGTTCAAAGGTATTTTCATGGCACCTTTATTCAAAAGGCATTAGAACAAGTCGAGTACGGACTGTCACCAGGAGATAGTCCGCCGATCTACGTTGGAAAGTTTCTAATGGGGTCGCTTCTTACTTCGTCTAATGCCGAAATCTGAAACAGATGATTCTGAGGTACAGTATAGATTCCGTATCAGTTACAGTACTAATGGCATTGTGTTCACCGTTGGCCAGATTGAGGAAGCGCCGTGAGCGGAACCATCTGTCATATGCTGCCGTTGTGGGTTTCCCGAAGTCATTTGATTCTGAGAGCCATGAAGCCATGGACGGTACTTGGTAACTTTGGATGTCCTGGTAAGATCGTCAGCTTGACTAAAATGTTACGTGCATGTATGAGGGTAAACGTGCAGTAGTTCGGTTAGACTGCCGATGATTTTGGCATTGTCACTGTTGCAAACCAGGATTTGACTGTAACGATCACAGTCACACTTCAGAACTCGGGGAATGGTGTTGAAGCTGAAAGCCATATCGATGGTCGTTTGTTGAATATTCGTCGTCTCTACGCTCCAGTTTATCTACGTAACTCAACCGCTCGGATGCTGTTGTTCGCAGATGACTGCTCTATTTGTGCACAATGAAGAAGAACCATCGGAATTGGCCACGGTTTTTGCAACCACGGCACCCAGGTCTCCCTATATGTCACCACAGATCAGACATTCTCTTTCTTTCAGACTTCTCTGGACAAAGTTGCAATACCCACACCTGAAATCAGTATCACCGAAGACACTGTGGATAGCCGCACAGACTTCAACGGTTCAGGTGACAATCTGTTTATTGATCTGCCCGTGAGTCGCGAGTTGCGAGCTCACGCGATCAACCTTAGCGCTGATTCTGGACGTCTTGAAAGACCTGTGCGGAAGAACCACAGTTTACCATGTAGTAGCTGTTGTGGGGTAGATGTAGGATAGTGCAGGTAGAGTAACTTGCACTATGTTTCAAAATGTGAGGTATCTGATTCGATTTCACCGACACTAGCAAAGACACATCTTGCGTATTCAATAGCCGGACGTGGTTCCGTACACTTAGTTAATTAGTAGAGCAGACCTGGACGGGATTGATGCCATTTTGACGTTTAATCAGGTTCGCTGATTGGGGCAGACTAGTCTGAAAACGGATGTCGCCAATCATTTGTCTGTGACCTTGGGGTCTGGTCGAACGATAGATAAACGAAGTCTGAACGCGTCATTTATCCTCAACCGCCTACTGTCAACTGGGACACGCGATTCATCACATGGTCTCTCTTTGTTTGAAAAATCGATCTGAGCCGGCTGCTGACTACTTCACTGTCATACAGACTACTCCATTTCAGTAATGCTAGGAGTATACTGCTCATCGGTATTGCTATCTTTACAGTACTTAGTAAACGAGCAACTAAAATGCTGGTAAGGAAATATGTCCCGTTTCCTCATGAACTTATTTGACGTGAGGTGGACCAGTCGTCTAATTTACAAAACTAAATGATCTGGACCAATTCGCGCCAGAGCTGCAGTTCACGTATACTTCAAGACTGATGAGTTTGGTGCATCACGAGATAACTGAATTGGAGCACTTTAACAACTTCAGAACTTCCATTATTTTAGAAAGTTAGCTGAGCAAATGTCAGCTATTCGAAAGTAGTTCACTAAATAATAAAGTTTCAACAAACAAGAAGTTGCTGCATAGAATAAGGCATGTAACAATGAATGGAGTAGTCTAAAGCATCACATAAAGAAGCCAATCTATTTGGGGCCGCTGACATTCAAGTCCTAGTCGTTATGTCGTCCCCGAACAAAGATGCCTGTGGAAATAATCTGCGACGTGATATGCTGTCTAATTAATCTCATGGTCCACAGTTAGACATAAACCACTAACAAAAAGTCCTCCTGCTTGCCATACTGATAAGTGCGGTGTTAAAGATTGCTCGCGTTTTACACGGCACGTGACTCGATTAAACAAAATGGACGTACCCAGCAGGACACAGGCAGTACACCCTGCAGATAAACTAATTTAAATTTACCCGTACTTACCATGGGGCCACTAATATACTCGTTGATCTCCGGTGATTGTTACATTTCATACTCTCCCTAGAAATTCAGACACATTCATTGTAGGCTTGAACAGTGGTGTAGACCTATCACATTAGTGTTGTAATGATCCCAGTGACGTTGGCTGAAGTCTGTGAATCACTTGGTCATTCAAACGCAACTCGCACCCCAGTCAGTTCTAGCCAAGGTCACACGTATCGACCATGCCTGACAGACCACAGTACAAGATCGCGCCCATCATCTACATCACAATAACCTGTGTAAGTTCCATGCGAATTACTCACGTTCATGGGGATACACTCATGTGTGGCACAACTTACACGCTCTTGAAATGACAACAGTTGACAACATAGACAACGCGCAACTTAATGCAACATGCCAATCGCTCTTTTTGTTCACACACAGTTCAGGTGTTCCTATCCCCGACCCTAACGTACGGCCTGGAACGATCCTTACGCCAAACATTGACACGACGCCGATAATAGATAGCCTGTCACCTGTTAGCCTATGAATCCCTTTACACACAGAGTTTATTCCTTGCTATAACTTTACGCTGTTTATTATCATAAGTTCATAATGGGAGTTTATTTCTTGTGATATTAACGGATGACACATAAACCTTTTATATTCGCATCGGCCAC
Source organism: Paragonimus skrjabini miyazakii (assembly GCA_014338405.1). Lineage (NCBI taxonomy): Eukaryota > Metazoa > Platyhelminthes > Trematoda > Plagiorchiida > Troglotrematidae > Paragonimus > Paragonimus skrjabini miyazakii. The sequence goes on along the minus strand of JTDE01002856.1, from coordinate 36,317 downwards.
GTCAATTCTGTAACGTGTCATTGCATGTAGAAAAATGGTCCGAGCTAGGCTCACACTACCATATTAGCTGGGGCAATGAATCCAGCACTCGACAACTTTGAAAACGGTGCAAATGGGTGAACAAGTGTAGACCAATTGACAAAATTCACCAGACTGACTCAGCCAACTGCATTTCAGGATGATCCGCGTGTACGTGTTGACGGCCATACGGTGGGTTCATTTTCCTCGTTTCAGCGTGTTCAAGATGTGTTTCTGCTGCACTGAATGGGCCATATCTACTTAACATGTAGATGAATTAGTTAGTAAGAACCAGTGCTATGGGAGGTTACAAGGTCTTCACTTTAAAATAAAATTGCGTTGAAGATTACACATACCATCTACGGTGGGTTGATATCTATTAATCAAAATGGTCTTTCGAATAGTTCTCTTCTGTTCACCACTCGCGGATTGACTATTGCCTCCGGATAGCTTTGGGTACAGTGGGCTGCTGACATGTAGTCCAACGACTCTGGCCCACAATAATGACGTCCGATTGAACCACATTTTAGTGGAGGCATAGCACCGGAGTTTGTCAATAACTTGGAAATGTGCCACTGAAATACATGTCCGTCTTTGATGCACTGTAATAGAATTTTACGTGCAAGCAAGCCATTTATCTCAATTGCCCCATTACTAAGGGTAACCCGTTGAGGCTTACCGTCTCAGTAAGCCAGGACAAATGGAATGCTGGGCACGTGGGCTTTCAAGCAGGTGTTGTGTCGGCAGCAGTGCCAACAACCGTTAGCCGACCGATCGATCAGCTGTCGTATTGACGAAAGGATCAACTTAGTATGTCCGAAATCGAGGTCATTGTGCGACAAGCGTGTTTGCTTGGGGTATGTGATCGTGCGTCCATATTATGGTGTGAGTTCACCCCGTTATGTCACAAACTGAGAAGCAGCACAGACCGGTCGTGATCTTCCTTAAGTGTTCCAGCCGAATCGGCCAAACTAACAAATAGATTAGCACGGCCCATCTATTTCCCCTGGATTTTAACTTGAGCTAGTTCACATTTTAGACCCAGCTGTTAAGATATTTGAGTCGGTGAACCTCTAAATCACTCGGTAGGACCTGTACTGAACGTCATCGACGGAATCCAGAACAGTCAAGACCAGCGGCGGCAACATCTCAAATTTCTTCCGGTAGTAAATAAAATGCGGGAGTGCACATGCATACCAAAAGGTCAATCAGACTAAAGCTGTCATTGGCCTAGCTGAAAGGAAATTTAACAGCTCTTAGATATGAACAAAAATTCCAATGTTTTCCGTTCCTGACTGAAGAGAGTAAGTAGAATACTAAGATTTCGCGGTACATCTTCTATCGTTATTGGTTGATGATCTACGGTCGTCATTTTACCCTTCTAACGGACCACAGGCCACTTCTCTCCATCTTCGGCTCAAAGAAGAGTGTACCAGTGTACTCTGCCAGCCGGCTGCAGCGCTGGGCCACCATCCTTGTTAACTACGAATTCGACATTTGCTATCGTCGAACTGAGGATTTCGGCCAGGCTGACGCCCTTTCTAGACGCATCAGTAACCAGCGCCCCGCTGAAGAAGATACAGTCATCGCCACTGTATCCCTTGAGAACGACGTACGTCAAACACTTCTCGACACAATCCGTGAAACACCAACTACGGGGTCTGATATCAAACTCGCTTCGCAAACTGATCGCGTGCTGAAAGAAGCAATCAAATACGTCCAAACTCGCTGGCTATCAACTCCACCAATTGGTGAACTCCGCCAGTTCTACCTACGACGCGAATCCCTCTCAGTCGTCGACTCCTGTCTGATGTTTGTCGATCGTGTCGTCATTCCTTCTTCGCTACGTCAATCTGTCCTCAGACAGTTTCATTCAGGACACCCTGGTGCCGGACGTATGAGAGCAATCGCCAGGAGCTACGTCTACTGGCATGGCCTCGACAACCAGATTGAAGATCTGGTTAAGCAATGCAGCTGCTGCCGCGAAGCCGCCACGCGTCGACCCTCTGCCATAGAAGCAACGCGAACATCCGTAGTTACGCCTCCATGTGGATTTTGCGAGACCCATCAACGGTATGGTATACCTCATTCTGGTGGATGCATACTCCAAGTGGCCTGAGATCGTCCCGCTGACGCACGCTACAACCTCAGCCACCATCAACAACCTACGGTGCATTTTCAGTCAACACGGCCTTCCGGAGACGCTTGTCTCGGACAATGGATCGCAGTTTACCTCGATCCAGTTCAAGGAGTTCTGCGCCCAAAACAACATTCGACATCTACACTAGCCACCATACCATACACAGTCTAACGGCCGAGTCGACTGTTTCGTGGACCCCTTCAAGAGAGCACTTCTGAAGTCTCTCGGGGAGGGATCAACCGAAGAAGTGTTGCAAAGGTTCCTGCTCACTTACAGAACCACCCCGAACCAGGCGATTCCAAATGGACTCTCGCCTGCAGGAGCTCTCATGGGCCGCAAGCTGAGGACAAAGTTCGACGCAATGATTCCAGTGGAGGAACTCCCGCGAGATACGCAGCAACTCCCTCGACGTGGATTTGCCATCGGCAACCTAGTCTATGCAAGAGACTATCGCCCAGATCGCCCCACTGGATAGCAGCAACTGTCAAGCAACGGAATGGCACGGTCCTTTACGATGTCAACGTCGGAAGCGACATTTGGGTGCGTCACCGGAACCAGCTTCGCCCACGCCATTCCGCCAACACTGGACAAGCTCGGAACCAACTGCCTTTGGACCTACTTCTCAACACCTTCGAGATCAGTCACCCAACAGCACAAATCCCCGCAACGGCTACTCCAACAACCGCAACCCCTAGACCGAGCAGAGAGTTGACTGCCTTGCAATCAAAGCGATGGGCGGACCGCAAACGCAAGCCAACCTGCCCAATGCAGCTCGACCCCCGTCAACGGCGGTACCAATAGTGCTCAACAGGGGAGTTGTTGGGAAAAGGGACTTTTTCCCAAAAAATCGCATTACTTGCAAGGGAAATGGATTTCTTCATTTCCTGGGTACTAGAAAGCCCGCAAGAATTCTGGAACGTCCGAGAACTTGCGCTCGCTTCTGATTGGTCCATTCGGCGACCAAGGCCACCGCAAACCTATAAATACAGTTGCTGTAGCTCACAATTTTGTCTTCGGGCTGAGCAGCAGATAAAGCTCGTGTGGAGGCCGTCTTTTTCCTTACTTGTTGGGGGGGTCTAAGCTGCGAGAGTTGCGTTCCGATATTTGCGCTCTGATTTTCGTACCATTTTGCTATCTCGTTCCGTTCATTCGTGACAGAGATACTGCTCGCGGTCTTTGCGTTGTTCTCGCCTTTCTCTATCAGGTGGGGTCGTACCAGTCTGAGAAACTATGCAACACATTGTTGACAATTCGCGGGCTCTTTTATTCCACCCTTTTACACCGATGAGTATACCGTAAAAGCAAAGAGGAATACCTGTTAAATTCTGCACATAATGGGGACCAGAGCCCATAAGCAGGCTTACGTACCTCGTCATGGAGTGATACGACTTTGTTAGTAAGGCAAAAGAATTTCCGACATGTATTGTGCAAAATCCAGTTAGGTTCGTCTTCCGTGATCAGATGTACTAGGTCCGCGAGATTTCTTTTGCAAACCTTTAACGTGTCCCCAGATGCCACACCGAGTCATAAGTGACCGCAGGAGGATTCTTATTTGGATTGACTAGTGAGGCATGCTAAATAATTCAGCCATTCTCAGTAAGTTAGCCAATTTTGAATTGTGCTACAATTACACACTGTGAACAATGCTATACCTTTTTCCATACTGGTTTCTCTTCTAGGCATAAGAATGTATCTTTCGTGTAAAAGCCTTTCGCTTTAGTGCAGTAGAATTTCTCCAGTGTATTTTCAGGCTGTGGAACTGGCTTACTGTAGCGAAAAGGCGTCCAATAAAGCACAATCTTTATTATCCAACACGCTAGTTCACATGCTACACGCGCGCTCGCGTTCATGAGTCAGCATTCCAGTCCACAACACCCCCAGGTTTCCGTTCACGCGTCGTGTGCACTTCTACCCGGTTTAGGTGTGTGATTGGTGTCTTCTACCCGTGGGTTTTCTGTCTGCTATTCCTCGTCCGTTGATCCGATTTCGTTGAGCGATGGCTTGTCAGGTCGCTCGTGCTGTCCTCCGTCTATCTACTGTAGGCTTTGAGCGCACTCCACAGCCGTGTCGAGATACTCCTGAGTGTTGGAATAATCACGCCTTCAATTTGGTCATCCATCCTATTTCGGCTGCCACATCTCGCCCGTTGGTCCGATTCGGTCGAGCGATGACTCATCCGGTCGCCCACGCCGTCCTCGATCCGCTCGCTGTGGGGTTTTAAACGCACCTCCCCCTGTGTTGGGGTATTCCGCCGAGAGTTGGAATGCTCGCACTTACTGCCTGACAGTCCCCCACATTATGATTGGTCTAGTGGACGGCCTTCACAACTCAAGTGTTCCCTCGGACATTGTCCTAGCGTAACAGGAGGTGCGGGTACTCAAACTCTCGGCGGAATACCTCAACGCAGGGAGGAGGTGCGTTTGAAACCCCACAGCGAGCGGATCGAGGACGGCGTGGGCGACCGGATGAGTCATCGCTCGACCGAATCGGACCAACGGGCGAGATGTGGCAGCCGAAATAGGATGGATGACCAAATTGAAGGCGTGATTATTCCAACACTCAGGAGTATCTCGACACGGCTGTGGAGTGCGTTCAAAGCCTACAGTAGATAGACGGAGGACAGCACGAGCGACCTGACAAGCCATCGCTCAACGAAATCGGATCAACGGACGAGGAATAGCAGACAGAAAACCCACGGGTAGAAGACACCAATCACACACCTAAACCGGGTAGAAGTGCACACGACGCGTGAACGGAAACCTGGGGGTGTTGTGGACTGGAATGCTGACTCATGAACGCGAGCGCGCGTGTAGCATGTGAACTAGCGTGTTGGATAATAAAGATTGTGCTTTATTGGACGCCTTTTCGCTACAGTAAGCCAGTTCCACAGCCTGAAAATACACTGGAGAAATTCTACTGCACTAAAGCGAAAGGCTTTTACACGAAAGATACATTCTTATGCCTAGAAGAGAAACCAGTATGGAAAATGGTATAGATAGGTGAATGAGTCACGAAAAGGATTCGATAGTTCGCGACAGCTTGCCCTACCACCCGAACCTCAAAGGTGCATTCGAAGAGCCAGATTAGACCGATAAGTCTCTTACGCTGGGGGCCCCACTCTTCAGCTCCGAGTCCATCCCAGGAAGTGGGGTCAAACAAAGAGTGAAGCAACTGATGCGGCAAAGCGATGACTTTGTAATTGCGGATTATCCTCATGATATGCTTCTTAATATGAGCGGTAGTTGAGGTGCCTAGAGGAGGCAGCTGAAGAGGCCAGAAGTGTAATATTGCCACAAATAAAACACGTTCAGTCGTTCCATATGGAAATAGACAGTAACGATGACACCTGATTATGCTAATGTCTTTTGCTTTGTATTTGGGTAAAAGCTGTCCGACGATATTGTATACGTAATACGCTGAGTGTACTGGGTAGTGGGCTCAAGTGACGAGGTTTCACGTCTGTTTAGACGGTGATAATCTATACATGTGCGGAATGGTTCGTTGAATGCTTCACAGGACAGATTGCCAGGTAGAGTGACGCAGGAAAAGATGAAGCCAGTTACAACTGGTGGTTAGTTCGACTTCTCAGATGTCAGAAAATATTAACGAAACGAAGCGAATAGATGACACACACCAATCAGTTGTTTTCAGTCATGGTTTGTTTGGCTGATCCATTATAAACAACCGGTCTACACATTCCCACATTTAGTTAACCATTGTATCAGCCAGAAATAGTACTTAAATGCGACTGATTGCGGCTAGTCTGTCAGCAGACGTATGCTTTTAGCAGATCCCTACGACATTCACGTGGGGTGGCCTACCTCGCCTGAACCTGAGCTAGGTTACCTAAAATCTGAATAAACCCGCAATCATTTTTCACAAACCTCGGCCGGTTTGCCAAAGGTATGGTTCGTGTCCGTTCTGTGCCGTTCGGACCCACCCACACACTCAGTTCTCACCGCATACGTGTTGGAATACACCGCACTCAGTCTGCTAAGGAGCAGGCTAGCTAACTTTGTTTAGTCCATGCATCTTCGTCTTTGAAACTCAAAGCACTTTTTCGGGACATCCTAAATTTGAAACATCCTTTTCTCGTCAAGAATATGAATAAAGAAGACGGTAGACTGATAATATACGATCTATGTCCGAACAAATTTCACTGTATCTTTACGAGTGCATACTACAGACTGTTTATATATCAGTGAGAAAACGAACAAGACACCAGGGAAAGTCAATTGTCAGAGTGCACAATCATTGTCACTACCACGGTAGTGACAACCCTACAAACAGTTGTTTCTGAACACACAACACGGGTTTGAACATTCGGATTGCAACAGCTTCAGCATAGCGCAGTGTTCACCTGTGTGACGTTGAGTAGATAACGCGAAATGCCGTTGTGATATCGCATTTGTGTTGTATCATTAGAATATGACGTGTAATGGATGATGTAGGCTCTCTGATTCTATGCGCCACTGTGAAGTCATGTGCTTGCGTGACCTGTTTCTTGACCCACTTCGGGATGTGCTCCATGACCCTGGTTCTCAACTGGCGCTCAGTCCTGCCTATGTAGGATGCTCCGCATCTACATCGATATTCATAGATAACGTTGGATTTGGCTGACTCGGGCACCGGCTGTTTCATACAGGGCGTTGGAATTCGAAGTGTTATGAACAGAATCACTGGGACAACTGTAGTGTATGTTCTCGCGATAGAACTAATCAAACGACGGTGAGTAAGTTGGCACACATGACTCTTAAAGGAAAGACGAAGAAATACCGGCTTTTTGGACAGTGTGTCGGGTCGAATTCCTATAAGAATGGGTTGTTTAAATCTTGTAATAAACGGTTTAGGATAACCGTTTAGTTGTAGGGTGGTCTCTAACATGACCTCTTCTTGCACAGTATCTTCAGTACAAATAAGTCTGGCCCGATCAAACAAAGTATTCACCAAATTTTGTTTATAGGGTCGGGCAACAAAGCTTTCAAAATGTAGGTATTGACCTGTCTAAGTGCTCTTGCGATGGATGCTTCGTTAAATCGAACCATCTGCATTTCTTCTGATGCATATATCCAGAAATGGTAGTGTTTTGATTCTCGCTTTCCATACTGAAATGTATGTTTGGGTGCAAAGAGTTCATCTGGTCAATTAAGCTCTGTGCTTGCAGTTGATTGTCTGCAATGATAAAAATATCATCTACGTATCTCTTGTATAGCTTCACTGAGGATAACTGTCCCCTTACTTGTTGTTCAAGTTTTGCTACGAAATTGTCTGTCTTAAATTGACACTAGGACACACGAAAATGGCATAGAGATATCTCAAACTAGTTTGAGAATTGCTAATGATGGCATCGTTCCGTGGGTCTGCAGATTTACCTTGACTGATTCTGCAGGGTTTCGGTACGCCATCGGAACCAACAATTTGAGGATGCACCCTGGACCACAAACATCGCCAACTCAATGTGTTTGGTCGAACGTGGTATCACAAGCAGATACCAAGAGCTTACAGTATGGAAATGTTGAAGTATTTGTTGAGTTTCTCCTTTATTCTAAAGAACTAGTGACACATCTTTGTTTTCAGTCGGCGACAACCCTAGATTTTTCAGTTTTTACGCATACACAACGGCTTTGGCCGATATCCTGTGTATACGTCTTATTGGTACTTTGAAAAAAAAACCGATACAAAATGTAAGAGGATCCGGTTACAAAATAAGCTTTTTGTGTAAATCGCATGTCCGCATCATTCAAAAGCATACCAGTCGAATGGAAAAGAACTTCCTGTTGTTAAACGAACGTCTCTACAGCGTCGACAATATGACGAGCCAGAACAGTA
>JTDE01002855.1:26851-88242 GCA_014338405.1 Paragonimus skrjabini miyazakii | reverse complement strand
CTCTCTAGTTTCGACTGCGCACTACAATTTGGAGATTCATAAACCCTCGAATTCCGTAAATTAAGACAAACCGTCACACATTTAGTAAGATGCAACTGCCAATTACTCCTCCATATTCAATACGTTCACACGTACAATCCCATACTACATTTCATTGAGCAGTCTCCCTACTGAGGTCGTCAGTAGCGCTTCTAGCGATCGCTTTAAAGCATTACTTGACTCTTATTTTCCAAAATTCCTTTTATGCAAGTAATCTCAGTTTTTTTTAATATGTACTGTAATTCCCAAGAGCGGTGCTACACCCTGTTTTCACTGAATGCCTTTCAGGTCACCGGACGCCCGCTTGACATTGAACAAGAAAAACCGACCGGATCCGGGACCATTGGGCCTCTGCCTCGAACCCGTGTATCAATCGCTGAATCGCTGAAAGGCCGACAAGCATGCAAACAAACAAGCGCGATCGCATGCTTCGAGCAGACGGCAGGCAAAGATATTTAAGGCCTTATGTATAATGTGAGTTAAGATTTTAGGAAAGATTTTACACATCGTACAGCAGACAGACCGGGGGTATCTCCAGGTCACTACATTAGAAAAGAAGAAAAACTGTTTAAGTCCTGTACAAAACCCGACATCTGTAGCACTAAGAAGTAAATCGAAGTGATCAATACCCTTATGCTTCGACCAGAAACGTCTCAGTTTTACGCAAGTTTAAATTTGTGGTTACCGCAGTTTGTCCGACGTGCAACCAAACCAGTTCCAGTCACTTCAATCTGCTTGCATAACATTAAGACTAAAGGTTATCGGGCTGATCAAAAAGTTTGGCCTCGGCAAAACTTAGGGTATCTGAGGCAAAGTTTTCGTATGAGCCATAATGCGGAGTAATCTGTCCTTTTAGTGGTCCATGCGTCCCGTTACTCCATATGGTCCCCAAATAATTAGGCGACTGATATCCAAGCGACCCGCGCCATAGCCCCAACAACGTCACAATCCCCGACACGTACATCGTTCTTAATTTTCAGGGTCGGACAACATATCTTACTTATAAAACAGTAGCCAGAAAGGTTAGGCTGGTTAGCGCCTACCACCATATCCTAGAAAAACAGACAGATTTGGCCAAAAAGCCATCACGGACTTTGACCTATCCGATTGTATTCGTATGCCACTTAACTGAGACATCATTGCACAATCATTAAGACGTCTTATTAGCGAGGTCTGTAGCTGCTAAGATTTCGTTTATTACTCCGAGATGGCACAAGAAAATTCGCTTTCACAAATGCACTGCGCACTGCCTTTGGTGAGCTGAAAAGGCTATAAGCAATGTATAGGTTATGCTGATCCACAGGCCTTGTGTTTATTCACCACTAATGTCTCAAATGTGAGTTTCACTGCCGTATTACAACAATTTTTTGGCAGCCAATGGCGACCCATAAATATTTTCTTCAAACGTCTCCTACCTGTCAAACTGCAACGTAGCATCTTCGGAAGATAACTGGTTGTTATATTGTGATGGTTCCAGAAATACAGAAATGAAGTGGTTAATTTAGCCCAACCCCAGAGCTAGCTTCGACACAGTAGTAATAACAACCGAGTTAAGCAGAGCAGGTTACTTATCTCTCGAGCGCGACTGTACAGCTTATTGTCAACAATGAAATAAAACAACAGTAATGAGAAATGCGTTTAGTGACAATCATCATATCCGCCACAGTTCAAATGAAAGTCCGGACAGTAGTGGTGACAATGCTTTTTTCACACGTTCAGAAGTTCTTGTCTGTCCCGGCTCGACTGCAGATACTTCTTCAGTAACTGACTCAGAAATGGAATTTTCAGTCACCAGATTCAACAAACAATACAAGAGAGAGCGTCAAAATCTTCATACACTCAAGACCGCCAATAGACTAGCCATAATTAATGACAAAAAGTGAACTCGTATATGTGACGGACTCCACATCTGTGAGTAAAATTTTACATTCGTCAAGGATAGGTAAAGCGTGCCCAGTAATACTCTTAACAGACACATTAGCAGGTTTCAAGATAACAGAAGGTTCCAACCGCTTCACGCAAGCGACAGAAATAAAAGATTCAATACTACCGGTGTTAACGATGAAGTAATTTTAGGGACCACCGTTAACAGTGAACGATTGTGTTATATGGTGCGTAGCATCTAGAGAATTAGTAGAAATCACGGTGAGAGCAATGGAGTGAAAGTCGGAACTCAAGTTATCATCGTCACAACTGGAATGTGCAAAAGAAGACTTTGAACGAAAGCAAATGGACAGAGTGTGCCAGATCCTACCATACCTGTGGCACATAGCGTTACGAACTCGACAAGTCAATGCAGAATGTTTGCTACCACATGACTTACAATTGTTCCACCGTCGGATAGCATTTAAATCAGGTGCGGGTTGATTATTATCAATTGCATTTCGAGTATTTACTTTTTCGGACAGCCGCCTTTGTTGACCTTCTGGTCGGATCACGTTGTTGTATAAAATCATCCGTTCATCCTTCACAACAGCTTTGACATCCCGATACTGTTCACATAATGTTCTAGCTAACTGAGATGCTGAAGTCGGAAGCAGTAAAAACTTCCGTTGTAGATCAGGCAAATTTATTCCAGCGAGCAAACGGTAACGAGGTTGAGTTTGTAATTAGTCTTCGGAATCACACCGAGCAGCTTGAGTTTAAATTTAGAGAATGAACTGTCTGATATCCTGGTTTTCTTTTCTTACGAGCGCATGAAATTTAGTTCGTTCAGCTGCTTCAAAATTTGCAGGTTGGGCATGTGAAAGCAGTAGTTTCCTCAAGGATTCGTAGGAGAAATGGGTGAATCAGTAAATGACAGGTTTTTCACCGAGCTGTTCGCATCTTTATCAATTACGGTGAGGAAGTGAGCGGCTTTCTTTTCTGTCTTCATCTATTTGCCCGACACCATATTTCGAAGCGTTCTAAATAGTCTTCGATTTCTCTCAACGAATTATGAATATCCAGAATTTCAAGTGGACAGGAATAAATCGTAAGAAGTTACAGAAGTCCGCGACGCTAAATGTGATGGTTCCAGGAATACAGAAATGAAGTAGTTGAATTAGCTCAACTCCAGTGGTAGCTTCGTCGCAGTAGTAGTAACAACCGAATTAAGCAGAGCAGATAATTTATCTTTCGAGCGCGATTGAATAGCTTATTGTTAACAATGTAATAAAACAACAGTAGTGAGAAATTGATTTAGTGGCAATCACCACATATATACCTGTGCATTCCTCGTTTTCTTCAAACATCGGAGAGTCGTTATTACAATGTTCTCGGATCACAAGTTTACAGTGTGTGCACTGAATTTTTAATAAGACAAGTACTCTCTAAGGGACGTCAGACACTTGGAGTATGGTTTGGAGCTTGTCCGCGGCATGCGTCACACCTAAGAGGCCACCATTCATATCACTGGCGCTCATTCGCGCGTCAGTGCCACGCCAATCACGTCTGCCACCGCTGACCTTAATGACTCAGCTGTGAATCAATTACGAGTACCTATGTTGCTATCGTGTATGCAGCACCACTTTAACTCTATCCGTCATTCCGCTACTCAGTGCAGAGGAAAGTAATCCGTGCGATACTACAGCAGACATTCCGAGACTAGTGGCGCTGCTGACTTATCCGCCTGTTGTCTTCAATCATCCTCACAGCCATTAGCTGTCTTTCGCACTCACTATTCTGTAGTTTGTAGAGGACTACATTACCTGTTTCCGACACTGGTAGTTGGGAGTACGCTTGCCTACAAAACCAAGATACCAAGGTGCGCATGTACGTATAGACACATTTTGCTTCTTTTGGTCTCACACTCGAAACCTTTTCAAATATCCACTATTAGTCTCGAGCGTCCAACTGTACTTCGGGCTACGCTTGATCCACTCGCAACTCCTGTCGATAATCTGGATCTAGAATAACCTTATCTGTGGCACAGCGAGCGTCTGTTAAACCTTAGCCCGCTGAACGACTGGTTTTGATCCAGAAAAGGTGATCAAGAAAACAAAATTCTTGTTAACAAGATGCTAATATGCAAGAAAAAATATTGAAAAGTAAACGGAAGAAAAGAACAAAAAATCTCTATAATGAGTCAGCCAAATTTACAAGTTTCTGGTTCAACTATTTACATGAACATGGCCAAATACGAATCACTCAACGACAGACAAGTTTCCGATAGCTGGGAGTAAAGGCGGAAAAAATACTCAGTGAAAAGCCTTGACAAGTGAGTCAACCTGGCAACGTGTCACCTGAGGTGTTTAGCAATCGATGATATAAGATTTCGAGTAAGGGATTCAACAGTTTGAGATTGTTGTGTCATCGGCTGTTATAATCATTGTCCAGCAGTGTTCTCTCACTCGCGGAGACAGCTGTTGTTCTATTGTAGTGGATCTAAACGTTATATACAATTCAAGTGTGGAGACGAGACCAAAAAGGTGATAAGACCGAAAACAACCGGCTCACAGTAGTTCGTGAAGGTGCGCTGTTTAGAGTTCCACCACACAGAATGGAGTATCCAATTGATGTGTAGTTTCCAAGTAATCTGGAAGGCCACAACGCAATAGCCAGTTGATTCCGCTAGCTTCTAACTCTCCAAAATCTGTTTACTAACGATGCTGAACGCAGAGAGAACGCAAGGCTCGCTACTCGAGAAGTGTGATTTTGTATTTATCGATTATGGATTAGTTCGATTAGCTTGGTTTAAACGTGGGCTGTACATGTGAAAATGAGGAAAGTAGAAAGCGTGAATAAAAATGAGAGTTATGAAATAGAAAATACTGTACAAAATGCTACACTATTCTTCCCGTGCAAACGTCACTGCAAATGTAATTGAACTGGTAAACAGCGTGGCTATGGGTAGTCCATCAGACCCGACAGTGGCTAATACCTTCTTGAAAATGATCGGATGACAGGTTCCAGATAATACTGCTAAAGCCGTATTGTACAAAATTATGTTGGTGAAACATTTTTTTGCGAATATTGATCGTTTCAATTTTTCGACCTTCTAAACCGTATATACCCAAATCTGTCATACCTCAGGAAACTGAATCAAACGGCAGTTCAGTTTTCTTAAATGTAATGGTCAGCAGGTGTGAGGATGAGATGTCAAACCGATTAGTCTATCACAAGGCAACATGAGGCGGGCACTATCATAAGTTTTCCAGTTTATTCCTATAGCACACAAGCGTAATTCGGTCAGGACTTCATTTCATAAGGCCAGGTGTAAATGCACGCCTGACAAACTGCAGACGGAACAAAGGGTGCTGAAAAGAACGTTAATCGTAAATGGTTATCTTGAAAAGTTCGCAGAAAATCACATGTTGAACACATGCAATGGACCAATTTAAACAGTTCAGAAGAAAGATTCAAGTTCATCTCCGCAATTCAAAGGCATTCATTTGGTAAATGAAGTCAGGCACCATTTGAAGTCTACCGTGTCCCATTTGTATGCGGCTGCATGATTACGCTTGGTTCAAATCATTAGAGAACCAGTTCTAGATAACCTACTTAAAAAAACATTAGTTTGGGGGTCTTGCCCTTATGTGAGCCCTTTCTCAGTACTTTCGTTTTCCGGATCAAAACTGGCAATCTGGTCTTCGTACCTGTGAGATGAACGTGCTACTCGAACGTCAACAGCTCCAAGATAGACTTAGGTTGATAGTTATATCTAAACGCTCGCCCACAACCTGACGTACACGGAGCCCAGCTTGCCCTGTCTTTTGGAGGGGGAATGACAGGAATTGTTTTGTGTAATCTAATCGATAAACCCGCGATCAGGACTTCTTGGTTAAGTTGAAGCAACTGAATTAAATGAACCGGGTGTGTAAATGTTAATAAAGAAGTTGAGATTGAGGTTGTTTTGACGAGTCGCCACAGTTTTTGCGGTCACATCAGTCTGTCGGCAATCACACACAAACCAATAACTTTGATTACCACTGAATGCACTCCTGTATAATGTGCAAAAACTGCTAAGACGTCTATCTCAAACAAGGTCTGACAGAAGTTTGCTGTCAGCCGTGGGTACTAGTCCTTCCTCAGCTATGTAACTTAGACACATTTACCATCCACAAACTGTTTTGGATCAATTGGTGCAAAATAAATCAGTTCAGGCAAGGGAAAGGAACAGTCTCTTCGAAACTTCGATCAGAGGGCCGTCATTAAAATACTTTTGTATGAACCTTCCTTACACCTAGCACGATGGGCAGCCTGATTTAAAACTTTGGCTGTGCTTCACGTAACTGAACTGTGACTTGCACGTGGCCTGTATGGTCTCACTCACTCATTAAAATGTTAATATCGAAAGGTTGTAGTCATTATTCCTGCAAAATCACCCTGGGATGGTTGGTCCATACGCACTGTAGCCAATATCATGTTTTTGGCCGTTCCTACCAATACATGTGACTTACTGTACACTTTGAGCAACAGATATTTGGCAAACACTTTCAAAAGCCTTTTTCACACCATGTCTACTTTTGTATATATTCATTGTTTGCGAACCAGTACATCATACGTCAGACGACGATAAATAGAATGCACATGGATGGTTATATGTTAACAGAACTTTTTGCTAAAGAAATGCGGACCCCGCCGCAGAGGTTGAATGACTACGCTCATCAGTATTTAAGGTAACCCGTACTTAAGCTAGTCAGAATTCAACTTTAAGACCAGAGCGTTTCAAACTACCTTACTTGCTGCGACATGTTTACTATAAGCTAGATATTCTGGATCGTTTCACCAAAGTGAATATTAATTTTTCGTCAGATCATTACATTAATGTGGAGGCAACGTAGGTAGGCCTTGCCCTCTACCAAGTTCACTGCGTGCAAATTACTTACAGTACTTACAACGAAGATGCGGGCAGTTTCGCTGTGTTTGGCAGCTGTTATATACATCAAATGGTAATCTACAAGAATTTAGAAAAATATTAGATGCGTAGTAAGTCGTTCAACTAAAAAAGATAAGTCAGCAGAGCATTCACTGGAGTGAACACAATCCGTTGTGAACGTGAACACCTGGATAAACCCAAGGTGGCATTTACATGACAATGAAATACGAAAGCCCTGACAATTTGGTTGGCAAATTTAAGCCTCCATAATAACCAATTCAACATGGTAGTGTACATGTACTACCAAATTTATTGCTTTTTTTACCTTCTTCTTGTGTTTTCTTTTCTCTTGATACAGTCTTCCCTCTATAACCCATACATTACTTGAGCCGAGCTACTCTGATATGTGATTGAACTGTAAGATGTTTACGTTTAGATAAACATTGCGTTTGGGGAACAAAAATGCAACCTAGCAAACAGGAAAGCACATTTTCCCAAAAAATGGCTTCACAACATTTAAACTTTGTGCACCTTCTAGCAAACCGTTTTTAGGTAGCTAATGTATGCAACAAAATATAAAAAATCGTACATGTTGGATTCGGAAATTCTTCACTTGATGGATTTCAAGAAAGTGTGTATTAAGAACTGAGGCAAAACCTATGATATGATTGTCAAAGTATGATATCACAGGCGAACAAAAAAGTAAACCTAGCGTTAACCGAAAATCACACTAGACAAATAGTAGTAAATGCTAGCCTGTAGTCAGAATGTGGATAAGTAAACTGTGGCCGAAAATGTGTCAACTGTGACAAGTTCGTATGAACGTACAATGTAGGGTTGTGCAATTTGATTAGGATGAATTCAACGATTATCAAAGTATGCTGAAAAATCAAATAAGAATGACGGATGAAAGCCCATTAGGTTACTAGAATGGCTTTAAGAATATCTCCGTAAATTGCGTTGAATGGATATAGCACAATAAAGCCCGTAGATTACGCTGCTGAAGCCTTTCCACGACAGGACAGGTAGTACTTCTTAACCCTTCTTGGCAAACGTTCAATGTTAGTTCCAGCATTCTCAGCCACAATGCTTCATTATGTGAGAGACCCAAAAAGTAATATATTCGCGAAGTAACAATTGGACAGTCATGTTCGCTCTCAACAGCGGGTTTGTGGTAAACCAGCTTCACAGGGTTGATGTGGAAAACAAATGCCCAGAGTATCGGTTGATATGTGGGTTAGTTATTTCAACCATCCATTCAACTGAAATTCATATGGATAGTTATCGTATTTGCGGTTACAATCTTCTGCTTAGACGAGTGCATCAGTAAGGATGGCCCTTCTTTAGTTAGTCAGTACAGACCCCATTGGAGCATCCATGAGTTTTAGTTATCAGACATTTATTCAGACGGTGGTTTGTCCAAAAAGTACTGCGGTTAACAAGATTAATGTATTTGTCAGCCTGTGCTGATTTGTTTTTAATATTTTGTCATGGTGCCTCATCACTTATACATCTAAAGACGAAACGAGTCATCCGATCCCTCCTCTTGGGTACAGTATCATTTTTAATGGGTTGCTGTTAGTAGATCGTCCGGACCGTCCAAACTTGTACTATCAATGTATTGGCTAAAGCCGCTGAAACTTGAAAAAATTAACGGAAACGGAGATTCTAATCGAACTGTTTGTGACAAAATTGTTGCCAGTACAAATTGTAGATAAAACTCGTTAGTGGGCATGAACAGAACAGTGAAGAAATATACTATGAACAGTCCTTTTGTGTATGAAGTATGTAATTCACCTACTTTTCGGTCGTTTTGTTAGATTGCACAGAAACTCAATTATATCAGCAATGGAGCATTCGTCGCAAAATGGATAAAGACCCGAATGCCCACGTATCGAAGCGTAACATTACTACCAACGAACTTGACAAAACAAAGGTTACCGCAGTTGCGAAATACACGTGAGTCTTATTAACCGCTTAACGTTGGTTTGGTACGGCGAATTGTACCTGTCAACAATGGGCCCTACTACGCACTTACTTTTATGTATCTCAGGCAGAATGTAAAAGTTATTTTCAGGGTATAGTGGGCTGCATATGGTAGGAGAGATATCTGATATGGCAGTTCTACACTGGTAATTCACGGAAATCAATAGTCTGTGTTTCAGTGAACCCCATCCTACCCTTTTTGTAATTCAGCTGCTCAGATGTGCTATAATCCGAAGGCCTCGGTTATATTTTGTTGGAATCATTAAATTTCGACGTCCGAGTGATGGTCGAACATAGCATTTAGATTGCAAACGCTTCATTACTACTCGATTGCTGATGAGTAGTAAGGAGTTTGGTCTCAATGAATAAATATCTTTCGCAGCTGATCGCAGTTTTTTCATTCTGACAGAACTTCAAAAAGAAGCACTAAACGTGGGTTTTGCTCTTGTTGGGGCTCATCACTGTCTGAGTCAACTTCATTAAAGCCTAGAGGTTTGAGCATATGTACACGTTTAGACCACTCCGTACTGATGGTGTCACCGAGAGCGCTGAATAACCATTTACAGTTTACATCTTAGGTTCGGCGGACAACCTGAAACCTGAACTATCAACCCGTGCCACCAAATTTACTAGGTATTCTCACAACCTCTAACATACACAAGCGTGGAACACCAAAACTCGCTTACAGATGGAAAACCTGCAAGTAAAGAAGCGTTTTTACGCAAACAGTTATTCTCTCTCCGTGAGTGTTTGTGACAGAACATTCTTTCTCCAATAAATTAAAAATCACATATCGGTCGTACACAAATTTGGTGGGTTGCTGTGGAAAAGGGAAAATAAACAATATGTACGCTGACCACCGATGTCAATCATTGAATTTCTACCCTACCTTCATGTGAACGACGTATTCCCAGGATACCGTTGGGTTGGCAACTTGTCGGCCTTTCTGAGCTATCTACATTTTACGACATATGTAATAGATGCAGGCCGTGCTGTTGCTAATCTAGCTAGTAAATATCAGATTAGGGAGTCAGTTGTAGCGTGTGGTTGTAGCGGGTTTCCAAATAAATTTTAATACCCCATTGATCAACTTTTAGGTAAGTTTTAACCGTTATATTTCAAACAGTCTATCGAAAGTTGACAAAAACATAATTGGATAGCGCCAATTTTCGTGAGGATTTTGTCTGTTTTGTAATGTGAATTATTCAATTCACAAGGTCTGATTGCAACATTTCCCTTCAATTGTGGTTTGTTTTTTGCATGTGATTAATTAATTGATGTTTAACAACACACCTTTCGTTTGGTCATTTGAAGAGGGCGGACGAGGTGAAAAAGTCACTAACTGTGTGACTGAGGTTGCACCGTTAGAATGTTATTAACTTCGGACTAATGTGACATTTAAAAGCCCCTCAGATAAAGTTTTCGATATACTTTTTACTCCCAAGACAGTCTGAGCAGTCTGAGGTAAACATTTATCGCAGCCGGTCTGCAACTCAATCTAATGAGTTTGTTATGATGCTTGATTAACGATTGATCAGTATGATCACGTACAGGCCGGAAGATTTACATGAATACGGAAGTAATAATGTGTCGAATATATTTTCGATTATTCTTAATTGATCAAGATTTGCGTCGCAGATCTCATTCTCAAATGTCACATAGTTATTCAATGCGGTCATGACTCAGAAAGGTTTAATTCAGTAAAGTCGATTGGTTTGTTCAGTCAAGAAACGTACTCGGTTAAAATGAGGGTGAAGTGACGGATATAGAAATTCCTATTAGAAATGTGCTGTTTTCCCAATAGGATCTTAGATTTACCTGACGTTGTCTAATAATATGTTGTGCATTTAGACGAGTGGCACAAAAAAAGCAGCACCAAACCAGACAATCACCCAAAATTGGAAGAAAATCAGTAAAACGCGAACTCAGTAAATGTGAAATGTGTTTCACTAAGCACTAATGCCTCCTTAAACACAAGACGAGTAATTAAACGGAGACCATCAGTCGTAGTAAAAACGAAGTATCCGTAGTTAAAGATTAGATGTAGTATAACTAATATTTCCAAAACTGCTGCACAGTCACATCGGGATTACGTTTATGATCTTTTTACTAAGATTGCGTTTACTTTGCGTAAAAGGGATATACTTCGTGTAAACAAAGTTCCGGTACCACACGGTAGAATTAGTCTGCTGTTTCAGTATGCTAGGTGGTGATTACGTACCATCAACGCGGCTTCCACCAAGTTGATATTTGCTCATCAAAATGGTAGGTTGGAACTGTAAAATGAATTCGTTCACTGATTGCACGATGGATAACGACAAAAACGATTTAATAACCGAATCGTTAAAAATAATATTTAGGCAATGAACCATTCTTAACGTAAGCTTCAACGACATAAGTTTTTAAATTTTTTATCGCTTGGCGAGAAAATGGTAACAGAAATGAAATCTAATTTCATTGTACAGTGCACAGCGTTGACATTATGTCGTCGCATTTGTAGCAGACCAGTCCAATTTTTCGACTACTGCTAAATTCCAATGTTTTACGTTCGTGGCTGAAGAGAGTAAACAAAATGTCAACATCTCGCGACGTATGTCTTATGTCGTTACTGGTGAACTGGATCAAGGGAACTCAGTGTTTTAAATACTGCTAAATAGCCAAAACAGAGAAAACTTGCCGCGAGATGTTAAAATTTCGATTCGCTCACCTTAATCGCTAACGTAAAGCCAACAAACTTTATACAAACTGCACATAACAAACACAATTGAAAGGACCAGCCACATAACGTTGACCTTTTGCGTGCTAATAGTGCAAGGGGACTGACTGGGTCAGTGTCTTCTGTGTACACAAACCTGGCCGAGGTTTGTTGATTAGCATTGGTTCACTAATTGCTTGCAACTTCGGGGTGTGATTGCGTAACGATATCTTGAACAACTTAAGGGGACAATCACAGGACCAGTTGTTGGGATAGGCTTGAATGTCGATGAAGCTGGGTTCTTCCATCTTGTTACAATCATCAGGTTTTTTCGACACTGCGGTCGTTAACCAATTAAGAACATGCTCTTAAGTAATTGAAAATCTAGAGGTTTTAACTGACTACTCGAAGTTGGAAATGCAATCCGTTGCCCAGATGAGCGTATTGAAATTTTGTGTTCATTGAAGTACTCCTTCCGACAAAGTTTTGCATTTAAATTTATTTTCTTTGTTTTCCTTGCTGGAGTCGAAGTTTCGTTTTAATTCATGCTCGAGTACAATTTCTAAAACACAGCCAACGAACTGACTCGCGATGGATGGATCATTCTATTGTTAGATCTTAGCCAGAATTTAGCCTCATATTCAAAATATATAGTATAACAAACCCTGATGAAAACAGGATCCATTTTCAAGGGCGCATATATTATGACCACGTTTAAAAGAATGGATGACAAGTTGTTCTGAGTGCGGAAAGTAAAGAAGTGCACTTTTTGTATAGTAAAAACTACCCTGCACAGCAGGACAGTTAAAATATAATACGGACGTAAAAATGTGTGAAAGGTAAAGAATTAATGGCAACAACTTCCGAATTTACTGTTAAGGTAAACGATCTCTGTAAATACCTGGTTTAAGAAAATCAGACTCAGACCTGTGAGCACACCGTCAAAGTAACATCTTGAATTACTTACTGGTTAGTTACTGCAAACAATTAGTTTATTTTTTACCGTGATTATTTTTTATGCCACGCGCCTAGAAGCAAACAAAAGTTACCTGACATTAACCTTACGTGAAGTCTAGAATACTAATACAAATTGGAGTAACTTACTGAAGTTCGAAAATATGTTTATTAGCTACTTGACGTGGAATATTTTTCGCTCCACACTGTGTACGTCTTGTTTCTAAACTAAGCGGCAATTACAGACCCGTGAATCACACAAAGTTGCATAAATACTTCCCAATGAGTGACACATAGAGAAAAGATATCACGTTTACTTATGAGCCCACCAAAAATTAGACACAGTTTTCCCTACAACGGATCACGCTCGCCATTTCAAAAGTGCGTTTTTACAACGCATATTTTTCTTTGGTAAATTGAGTTTAGATAATAATTGTGGCAACAACCCACCTGCAATCTTCGGGACATCAGTTGGCCGGCAAAAGAAATATTTTCAATTTCCGAGAGAAACGGATAGTAAGGAGTACTAAAGGTGAACAATTTTCGTTCGAAGTAATGGCAAATAAACTATGTTGCCTCTTTGTATAGTATTAAGTGCAAATCTAATATAGTTAACCTTGCTATAGTTTGTTGTAGTCCTAAGTTATCTGAAGAAAATGGAAAAAATGTTGCATTACTGTTGATGAACAACAGGTCAGGAAGCAATCGCAGCTTAACTGTCATTTTTAAAGACAATTTTTAATTAATGAAGCTGAATGACACTAAGTTGCAATACCGTTCCGCTGCATTCTATCGGATTGCTTATTCGCACTGTACAAAACGGTCTCGGTGTTACATCCGAAACTTGACGCATTTAGCAAGATTATCCAATATTAATTATGTGAACAAAGGTGTGCAATATTCCGATCGGAGACATAACAAGAGTTATTCATGCCAAATTGGGTAGGATCTCTTTCCAAGTACACGAATGCGTACCACGTATATACTTTTTCCTACATACGTTCGTGATGTCAACAAAATAATCAAGTTCTTATGCTGTACTTTAAGAACGCCAATCAGGTACATCGTAAACAATGTCCCGGTTGAAATAAGCTGCCATATAGTGAAGTATTTCAAGGGGCAAAAACAAAATATAAACGCTTAGCTGCTAACAGAATGCATTTAATTAGCTCTTTATCTGAGTTAACTTGTAGGGTTGCATAACCTTCCGCAGTGTAATGCTCTATTGTGTAAATTAGTGTTCAGTGGTCTCCAGAATTTTTACGCTGATTACGCATAAAAACAGGCTAGTAACATTCTGTCTGAACGACTTGAAACTCGACGTGATTCCTGATTCGCTATAAATTTGTCCCAAATATCGTTGAAAACTACCCACGCGTGTGAATCGTGCAGAAAAAATGATTGGTACTTCTAAAACAAATTTGTGTGTTCAAACTATTTTGAAAAGTAAATGACACAATTATACAAGAGAGAAGTCAAGAAATATGCCCACATCAATTCCCAACTAGTTGTATGCTTTTGGGGTTACTCCTACTCTCCATCGAATTAACTTATGGTTACTTCATGTGAACAGTCATCTTTCCGTGCGAGATGTTTTGTGCTTTCACCAGTGCATTCATATATTTTTGTCAAGCGCACTATAAATGATGTCACTTCTAATCATCAATCCAAACAGTGGCTTTTAAGCCAAGTTATGTGCAGCGTTTTGGAGCAAACTGAAAGGTCGCGTGGCAGATTTTATACCTTTAGTTATATTACGTAGATATTTCACAAGCTATATATGTCACACAATCAGCCCTGCTTAAACTTATCGTCCACTGTTACAAACTATGTAATATGTATTATGTTTTGGTTTGTTGAACAGCTTTCCAAAATACATTTTTGGGGCAGTCGGACTCATGTAGACACACCTTGAACATTATCTAGCTAATATGATTGGGGAATGAGGCGAGCTGTAGTAGTCCCTTTGCGAACAATATATTGCAATAAAAAAGTTAATCATTTTTCTGATACTGGCATACATAATGAAACTCGTCCTCTGTGTATTCACAGTGAAATAGGTTGATCTAACATATACGCTAATGAATAAAGCTCGTCATTTCGCAGACTTAACAGTAGCATTGAACACTATTCTGTAGCATTATTCGTTGTGTTCAACAAGGTTAATAAGTTAGGAAATCATAATCTGGTTAGATAGACCTAAGTTCAAAAGACACATTTGCTGAGTACTACTTGCCAATTCCAAAGTTGCGATCACGAGCAGCAGTGCGTTAATAAAACTGAACTATAGGGCATCAGTACTCATCCGTTAATGAAAAATCTACGAAAAATGGTTTATATTTAGTTGGATTGCATTTGGTTGACACCAACTTCCTAATTTGAGTCTCCAGTCTTTTTCCAATAGCAGCCGCATTTTCGAAGTTTTGTTAAAGTTCACATCTCACATGTGGCTATTGTTGTTCTACATACCACAACAACAACTGTAGCGAAATTCATTTGTGTGTGGCACATCTAACTGTCATGCTTGACGTGTACTAGTAAATTATATCATGCACACATTTCCTAATTGTCTGACCTTGTATCTGTAAACGTTAAACCCAGCACATACATCAGATTCTTCATATCACAAACCGATTTGTCTACCATAGCGACTAAATCCGGTTCACCTGCCATAATTTATCCGACAATGGCACATATAATCGAGCCAGTCCTGCGTGTCATTTATTTTTATCTTAAAGTTTTAGTATTTTCGCACATTATTTGTTTACATCATTGATTACGCCCAAGTATGAACTACAGAAAATTACCTGAACATGAAGACACAGTAACTGTAATCAGTCATTTTTTCCTGAGTCCTGTTTGGGAGAGTTAATCGGACATAACGGATTCATGACGCTATTTTTTTGATATATATATTGGAGCATGCGACGTGATAAACGAACAGACTAATTGGGTAGCCCGTAAAAATTCATTTGTCCGTCAGTTAGTATACTGCTCTTTATATAAAGTGTGTATGGCTCTTGAGCAACACGTGTGTAGTTTAGACTCCAGCCCATGAAGATTGCAGTGCTAACAAGCCAAATTAGGTTTATACCATTACCCAATATTGAGCCGTGATGTATAAGTGACAACGTCTTTAGAATTGTTTGACACAAAATAACCCCATCAACCTTTAAGAACATCAATAAACCACATCACCACACTTGAAATTAGTGCATCAGAAGTCGTTTGCGGACACGCTGAGAGATGTATTGACAGTTAATTTGGAGGTTGGTAAAGTACTTCTTGAAAGTCACTTTGAAACCATATTTCCAATGTATTTTTTATTTACCACAATAAATCAGACTTAGTCAACGTTTCAAATTACCGAAAGTGTTGTGAAAATGTGATGATATGTTTATATGTGAAGATAACCAGTCCATCCAGTTTCAGAATACTATTCCAGCTCAAATTGGGACAAATTTGTCCGTATCAGTATGTACGTAGAGACAACGAGCGTTAGTTGAACTCAGGGATCAGTGCTGTTCAAAACGACTGTGCAAACTTAAGCACCAAACAAAAGATTGCTTTTAAAAATGGGGCAGATAACGAACGTTGACTAAGTGGAAAGTGGTGTAACGTTGTTTGTAGATATCACAATTGAAACTGCCTCTGCTCTAAAGCTTTCAAATGATCTATTCAAGTAAGAGGCAACAAACACTTACGTGGTAACAGCAGTGACTTGATTTTAATTTGATTCCTGTAGCTGCAGTGTGAGCTAGGTAGGGAAGATGAGTCGACAACTACCTGCTTATATCGAAGAACTTGTGCCCAAATGGTCAAATCTGAATAGGAAACGTCAGGTGCGTGTATAACTGCCGAAGAACGGCACCCAAAATCATGAGTTCCAAGGCACATAATCCGAACAGTAAATGGGATCAAAGTTGGTGATTTTCGGTGATTTTCCGAAGCAACCGGAAACGCACAACACAATTTGCTGAGGCCTTGGCTACCACAAGTCACGGTCCAACCTGTGTGTTCAGAAACAGTGTGTTGACGCTGCGGTCACTATTGTAGTTGAAATTCCCATAAATTGATTTCAAACTTTTGTGCCTGTCTGTTTAATCCCTTAGGCCATGACTTTCACTTCATGGAATCATGACTGTTTTGAAGTTAGTTAATTGTCTGTGTGTGATCAGAATGCAAGAAATGTTACTCGGGAGAACATTGCATGATTAGCTTTTTCTCATTGTTTTATTTAAGCTCAGACCGAAAAACTATCTGTAGCTGAGTGTTCTTACACCGCCTTTAAACCTCAGAAGCACTTTCATCTATGCTAAGAAGTTTGACAGAAAATGCTTAAACGTTTGAACAGAGCAGAAGATCTGATTTTGAAGATGAAGTTCAGCAGACAGTTTTCAGGTAACGTCTTCAGCTAACCCATCACCTCAAACGCCTTCAGAAAATAAGTCACGAATAAATGAAAAGACATTGCCGACCTCACTGACCTTGTGGCAAAAAATCTTCTAAACAAGTCCACACGTGTTGAACATCGCATCAGGAACTGTATATAAGCTACGTAGTGGTTCATCCTCTTGGGAGAAAACTGATGTAACATCTCATTTTAATATCCTCAAGTGCCATTCTCATTACTAGTATACGGTCCGCTGCAAGTCCTCTACACTATTATTAAAAATCGTACTGACAGTGTTGAAAATGATTACGTTCTGTGAAAATTAAGTTCCAAGAACGCAGTGAATTGATTTCTATTAAGATTCTTCTCTCCTACTTGGTTTTGCCAGCTACAGTACTTCATACTCGCTCTCCCTGACCCATTCGTGCTTTGCCATCGTATTTATAACTATCTAACCAAGACAGCGAAAGAAGCTTTTAAAACGTCAAAATTATCGCCACTCCAGCGGCGCGTTTTCATGTTCGGTTGTGGAGTTCAAGTTCCTAATTATGTCTTTTGTGATGCACAATAAAAGCTGAAATATTTTAAAAAAATTTTAATCCACCAAATCAGAGAAAAAATTTTGTTACAGGATTTCGACATTCTGTTTAATCTCTTCAGTCGATTACTTAGCACAACCAGTTTATACATTTAAACATGCTGCCAGTAGGGTATAATCAAACTGACAAATTGTTAGAGATCGGAAGTTAACTAATGAGCAGGAGACACAATATGAATCAGTAATTTTTGAGCGTACAAAAATGGTCTTATGCATATGATCGGTAAGGCTTTACTGACAGCCAATTTCGAAAGATATTTATAAAAAAAATGATTGAAGCGAGTGGAACTAGTTAACATGACTCTCAGTAAGTTTGTCTAGATAATTGTGGGCAAATATCAGAATGATATAACCCTGTCCATCTTGACGTTTACTTGATTTATTCATGAAAGGAAACTAATCAAACAGAAGTATTTGGAACAAGGAAGCAGCTAGTAAGTATGGGAGGATCAGATGAAAATAAGTTTAAAGTATGCACACTTTCCACGGATACTTTCAGATTACCCAAGGCAGATGAGCATACTTTTATCTATGTGCTTCTGGCTTGGGTTTAAACTTATGATTTTCTTTTCAACTGTATGTGGAAATAGTCCACGTGGGAATATTAGCTTTCGAACTGATTCGAATTTATATCTTCAAAAATGCCAAATGTGAAAGGTACGGTAGAGACTTGGCTACTTTATTTATCATGTTCAACAGTAAATTGATAACCGCAGAATTTAAAGGCACTTTATGAAACAAATTAAATGCGCTCACTGGGTAGACCTCGTGTGATGCGTTCGGAACTGTTGTATCATGTATGCACATCCAAAGTTCGCGTGTGACTTACTAGAATTATTTCTCACTCACTGTATAGAGTCTTATAGTATTCTCACCTAAACTGAAAGAAACTGGAAGTGGTTCCCTTGTTGTCATTGTCATTAAATTGGACACACTATTTACTAATAAAATCCTGATGAAAACTGAACCATGAAGGTCAAATAATTACTTTGTTTAGGGAAGAACAATCCATAGGCTGTACACCTGCATTACGATTTGGGAACTGTAACTAAAGACAGCTCATCTTGGTCTTTTTAACCACTTTGCTAAACTTTGAATAACAACGTTGTTTTTGTTACTGCTGAGTTTCGTACAAAAGGATTTGATGCAGTCAGATTGTTATGAATCTGAAGATTGCCAACTGATCATAGACCCAAACGTGCTGCGACAATTTACACTAACAGGAGTAAACGAAGAACCTGATAATATTTGCTGTCTAACAGGGCAGATTGAAAAGTCTGTTCATATGGGCTCTGTATATACGTATATATTCGGGTTTTTACACAGAGCTTTTCGACCACTAGACGAAGCAAAAAACAATAAACGCTAGTTTACTACCTGTAACCAGAGCGGGATGTAAAACTAGGAACAGTCTATTTACATTCCGCTAGAGTTGAACTGACTGTCAGGGTTTTTTACATCTTAGTGGTAAACACTGAAACAATGACGTGTAAAAATATTGTGCAAGCATCATTTAATTCTTGAAGAGCGCTGTTCAGACGTTCGGGTCATCCGTGTCTAAATCAGTAGACAAATCAAGGAACCGTCACAATAAGCTGAACGATTAGTGACATTGGGATAATCGACACTTTCTATTGGACTGATTAATCGATGTTTTGGCTAGTTATGTTAGTTATAATGGTTGCCAAAACATAATAACCGTGTAGGCCAATGACACGCGTGGAAGGCATGTATTGTGTGACGATACATTCATTCAGTATTATCAGTCGAGCACGGAAATACGTACGTGCTCGAGCATGGAAACAAACTAAACAGCGGAAGACAGATTTAGTCCAAGTCAGCCCAAAACTGAAAAAAACTGTTGCTACAACAAGTGACCCGATTACAACAAAACTTTTGTGCAACACAATAAGAGAATTACGGAGTTAGATAAGTCATGACGACAGGAAATACTGTTTTGTTGTACGTGACAAATTTGCCCGGAATATTCCCTTTGAAGGAATGGTTAACACAGCCATTCCTATCAAGTATTCCTTCCCAGCACCGAAAAGTTAGTTTTGTATTAAATATTCTCAAATAACTAGGACCACTTTAATGGATGAAATATTTAACTAGAAACAGCCAGTTGACCTCATTTATTTCCAAATACGACAGAATTACACGGATTTTTGTTTTGGGTTGCACGCCAGTGTGGCGAGTTCATCACCAACCAAGATCATCACGTTTAATATTGTTGGTTGGCCGCATCTCAGAATTGTATGTTGAAGCTGTTTTGCCATGCAGAACATCAAATAAATTCCTTTCATTTGCTCGCATAAACGAAAGTTCGGTTGGTAAATTAAATTTGTTCTCTTGGTAAAACCTTGGCCCATGTAACAGTTTCCGGTTGCTGGACAGATGCTGCGCATTTTCGAGCTGAAAAGAGCGTTTGAAGGATTGCATTTCGTTTTGGGAGAGAATTGGGTCTGTGTAAAATGCTTCATCTGCAAGTCGGAAATAGATTTTACAAAAGGCAATTAGTTTCTAAATCAAACAGACATTGAATCAAAAGATATCTTTCAGTAAACTTAAAATATTAACTGTTCAAAGTCTTATATTTAGACCAGTATAAGCAAAATCCTGCATAAAGTTATAAGCAGCCTCTACATATTTGAGCAAATTAAAAAGCACAGACAACAAACAGTTTATTCTCTGTGAATTCTATCAAAACTGATAAAGGGTTTTGTCGGTTTTTCTTTTAAGACGCAATGTAGGAGATGTAAATTATAATTTGAGGCTGCAACCTGGATAAGCGCAGCATACACATTTGACGTTTGGGAATTGAAATCAACGATAAGAATTTCGGTAAGTAGGACCGGTTCAGGGTTTTCAGCACACTACAGTTCATCTAAATGTTCTGATTGGTTTACGTTCGAAACGATACATAATTTTGGTTCAGGAATTTCTGAAGCTTACAAGCATTACCTAATTTCCTCGGTATTATTAATTAACTTTACCTTTGTACGGTTCACTTGACAGGCTCCTTGAAAACCAGTTGAGTTAAACTTGAGATAGAGTTAGTTGTACATGCGAAACAAGCAAAATCGTAGGCAATCAAATGCATACTCCACTTTACTACAAGACTGTAAGTCATAAAGAACAAGTTACACTTGTTCGAAGCAAGAAGCGGGCCTTCCTGCATAGTTAGTCATTGTTTTGTTTAGACTCACTAGGTGAAGTACTTGAATGAAAACTTTAACCTATCGAAGGATGTTGAAAATACTTTATCTGAATAGCGACCACAGCTTTGAGGTAAATAGTTATTTTTTCTGTAACAGTTGAAAGTACTGATTTACACATCTGTTTGTGTTTAAAGTGATAGAGAATATGAGTATACGTTTTTTTATAATCGGGAATTAAATTGTGGCTTTTGGATTCCTGAGGCAAGCCTACGGTTCATCACTTTGTCGAATTTACAGTAGAAGCTATGAATGTTTGGCATCTGAACATTCACCTTGGGTGGTTCGTGAAATGTATTTCAACTAAACTGGACAGACAGACATTCTTGCATTAACTTTGTAAAAATTGCAATATATATGCATATACTCAACTAATAAAAATTGTAACGGTACTACAACTATATACTTCAAATCTACACATCTGCAAGATCCCTATGTTGACAATAACGTAGGTAGATGACAGCTTTGCTTACAATGATCTGAAACCAGTAAGTTAAACTGCGTAATTTATATGTGCAACTGCTTTTGCCATCTAATGCTACCAAACAAACAAACACTTAGCATCTACCGTGTCTCATGCAGGTAAGAGTTGAATATCAAATTCCGCTGTGAAGGATTTTGAAGAATCTGATCGGATTTAGAAGACTAAAGCACGATTAAAGTGTTTGTTCGGAGGTTAGCCAGACAAAACCCTTGTTTTCCTGAAATCTACATCCAGACAGTAATACGCAAGTAATTTTCACTCTTCGCGTTATACATTTCAACGTTAGTTTCAGTGATGTATGATTTAACAGTAGGCAGAATACGTGGTTATTGAGCATAAAACTTCGACATGAACGGCATATATTTTGTTTCAATATTGAGTTTCATCATATTATAAGAAGTGCTTTTATAACACAAATAAATCAAGATAATTGTGTTGACATTTCGGTATACAGTGCGTTAACCCCACGGTTAATTGAACAGTATTTCTGAAATTCAAGACGAACAATCAAATAACTTTTTCCTAATCAATCAACTTTAGTTTATTGCTTTATAGTTGTTAATCACCTGGAGAACGCTCCGTAACATAACTGTGCACAGGAAGTCCAAAGGTGATCAGAATGGCGACTAAAACGGTCTGTTCCACTTTGCTCCATTTATGCAACATCTCCTGAAATGTAACCTGAAATGTAATCAAATGACTGATATTATCCAACTTGCACTGAATAAGAAACTTGAAGTAAAAATTACCACAATTGAGAATATATAAATATAACCAATTTTACTAGACGCATCTATTGGTGTTTTTTTGTATGGAACGATATCATAGCTACCGGCTCACCAGAATGAATGAAGCAGATGGTAACAAAGCTAAGATTTGTACGTCACCACACTGATATTGTAATAGTTTATTAAACTATGCAAGCCAGAATACATGTTCCATCAAAATGAGGGTCTTGTTTGTCCAGCATCAGGCGAACGGCATCTTTGAGTGATGGATTACTCGTGCTGATTTGGCCACTCTGGTGTCATACCAGCACAGAAAGCTGCTTGTATATGGCTTCAGTAATAACTTGAAAGCTGCATCAAAACTCGAGCAATGTAATCTGGATCCAGCTATTCCGGATTATCTTGTAAAAAAAACATACTGACTGTGAACGGAAATGGGAAGATTATTCCGTAAATATGATTGCTAACGACAAGTTGTCCAAGTTAAATTCGCTGTCATCGGATTTTCTTCAACAATATTTCAAGAATAAATTCACGTTGTTTTAGTGGCCGTTAACAGTTCAACCTCAAAATCAAGCTTACTGCTTTTAACGTGGAACAGGAATATTGGTGGAACTGAATAGCTTTAAACTTTTCGCAGGTTGTACGTTACTAATACTTGTTTCGTACAAAAATTTTGATTGAACTTATCCGTTTGTTGTAGAAATGAAAAATTTCACAAAATAACATTATAACTTGATAGACCTGCGACATAATCTACGATGTTGTTATGCCACCGGATAAGATCGTTGACTCTTGAGACATTGAATACTTGTTTGAGTTTTTGACTTGCAATCTTCTTAAAAAGAACAAAAACAAAACCTTAGATGTGTTGACCCAAAGTTGTGCAGGTAAATCTTGTTCATTAATTTGGTAACACGTAGGTACTATGCTTAAATCAAAATCTTCAAGAAAAGAATAATTTGAAGTTAAATTTGATCGAATAATCTCTTTTTGGTCACGTTGGTTAACTTTGGCGAAATCAACATTGGGTGAGTATTATAAATGATAAACAAGAACCATTTGCAAAAAATAAAATATCTTTCAAGAAATAGTGTCATGCTCAAAAATGAACATAATTCAACAACTGCCTGGCAATACATATGGTGATTAGGTGGCATTTCACTGATGTCAAAAATATGTTATAAAGCGTGAATTCGTTCCCACTGAATCATCAACATTTTCCGATAGTGAAACTGTTTATATGGTGTAAAACTTTAAAGAATGAAGAACCAAACATGCCTAAACAAGCCTATTTCCGGTTTGAATGTTTTAGAACGAACATTATATGTAAAGTATAGTGTACTTAGGAAAATGACCCAAAGAAAAGAGTAAACCAAAAGATCTCAAGATAAAAACTTCTAATGTAAAATGATTGAATGACTAGGAGACAGGCAACAAACTCGCTTGAAGTCTTTCAAATGTACTTCAGCGCGGAAATAGTCAGCTGACTAGAGGTAATTGTGAAAAATCCAGAGATGACTCAGTTTACCCGATAAGCATATCTAATAAGTAGTTACTGATTGCCAGAAAGGTAACAGAACAGAACAAAATGCAATAGACTACATTGGTTTGATCAGCACTTAAACGATGTTCATTTGCAAGTATCACAGCAACGGTTGTCACTTAATAACTCTGGTTCAGAAGTTATCTTGATGATTTCAAAGAGGTGCGTCAACCGCTGTTGAGTTCAACTAGTAATCCGTGTTAATTAAGGTTACGGTCGAGAAATTGATCGAAATTTCCTACTATACATATATATATATACATGATAGGTTTTGTACCTCAGGTACTTATGGTTTTCCATATAAGCTGAATTAATAAAAGTTTGCAAAACATTTAGACTTGAGAAACAACTAAGTCACGGGGATAACGCTAGTTTTCCAGGATTAAGACCCAACCACGCTTACTGCTCACTGTCTCTGTGTTCGTTTGGAGAAGGTGGCACACAGTTTTACAACGTAAAAAATGAACAAATCAACGTTTCAGACCAACTTTCTGAAGGATTCGTTCGTTTAATGAAAGGAAGAGCAAACAAATATTATCATTTTTCATAAATATCGGCAGAAACCATCTTGTGATGGCATTACACGTGAAAGATCCACTTTGTAAAATCACTTTTCTGTCAGAAAGCGTTTGATTTTTAGAACACAAGTTAACATTTTGATAAGTCCTCCTTAACCTTGGGCATACAAGAAAAACAACATCATTGCATGGGTGTTCGACAGAAATGTTTCATCGAGCACTGTCACTTCGGAAGTTTACGCCTCAGTTCAATTGATTGTTTTGCAACGAAATTTTGATTTTACCTTGCCTTGCTGTTTGAACACGATTTCTCCCATGTACTACTTTATCGTTTTACCTCTGTGATAACGGCATTCTTGGTATTGATGTTCAACTTGAAATGAACCAAATCCCCGACTACTCATCAGTAATTCCATGTTCTGTTTGAGACTATACCAGTCAACAATTAGACAATAATTGCATAAATTTTGACCCCAGGTTAAAACGACCAGAGATACCCATTGGTTTCATCTAGAATTGTCTACCTCGCTGGCTCGCACAGAATAAGAACGTATACACTTTTTAATTGCTTCAATTCATGAGTTAAATGCTGGGGTCGTATGCGCCAAGGAAAACACGTTGTTGTGCCTGTGCTGGATGAGCGTATACTTGACAGTAGTTCGTTGCACTCGACCAGTTTGTTGCGTTTGAATGTAGAAAATTGAGCAGCTAGTAGTCTAACCCAAGCGACCAAGCTGTGTGCATCACCGTCAGAGTCTAGTGCGAGACTAACGGAAATCACTGCCTGGTGAGTTACCACTGGCTAACAGCGGCGAAAGATGTATAAATTTGATGCTCACGATATAAGTTGTTGCCTTACGAATAAAGTGGTTGCCGGTTGAAGCGAGCACAGCTGGAGATTCTGACGTCTGTTGTTAGTTAACCACAATTTCGCAAAGAGCAAGCTGTATAACGGTATGAATATACACGAAGAATAGACTGTTCAATTTGCTGCTGAACCTAACCAATAGTGGCTTACTGTCACACATTTTGCACGCTTCCCGAATTTTGCAACTTGCCTAACGAGATTTAAAACTCCACTTTATGCCACAATTTGAGCATACGCTTGTAATTGATGACGTTCAACATTCTAACACCTGGTTTAGCGGATTTGAAAGGATTAATTTGATCACGTCAACTTCATACGCTCACGTTTGGTTCTTACAACAGATATAGGATTATTCAAAATTTATGTCGTTCGTAGGGAAAAACATTAACTGTTTTAGAATTTTCCTCTTCAAAGATAGGTAAGCTAGGCGCAATTAAGTGATTTTAGAAAGGCGTTTCTGGAGCAACAATTTTATATCGTGGAAACTAACACAGAACAAACTTTTCCGTACTAGTGATAAAAGAGAAAACCGTTAGATAACCTAATATCTTTACGAGTTAGAATTCGTCTACTCTACTGCATTGCGTATCAGAATATTTGAGCGAACATTTTTTCTCGTAATTAATCCCTACGCCAGCAGTATAACCTAAAGAGGCCGTAGAACCAAATCAAGGGTTCTATCAAACTAACTTCAAAGGGTGTCACACTCGTTTGTATGCTTAAAACACACGTCGGTCACCGACCCAGTGGCGTGAGTTCAAAGTAGACGTAAGACCTGAACCAATGTCTTTTGACTACATGATTTTGTGCTAGCCTATTAGAGTCTGAAAGTTTCAGCGAAGTAGGATGTTTTCTCTTCTACAACCTGAGTTTGCAGATCTGACTGATGACAGAACACGGAAAAGGCCTAAACAGGACTTTCTTGACGCTAAATCCTGACGAAATAAGTACATGGTTCGTTGTTAGTTGATCGTGTTTTACTCTGATTAGTCTACCTGTCTGATGGTGTAGATACGTTCAAAGTGCTGTCAGCTTGTCTGGCGAGTATAACCACCTGCACCAGAACAAGCCAACTAATAGATACATCCCAATGAGATATCATCAAAAAGACCAGCCGTTGTCATGAAACTGGAGAACTGTGGATAAGATGAAATGACTACGAAGCCAAGTTGTGACATGTATCACGTCGGTTGAGCAGAATTGAGCCTGGTTTTTACCCAGTTCAATTTGCAAACAGAAATTATACCCAAAAATGTCAACATAAATCTTTCAAGTTTTCGTGTTTGAAAAATAAAAGGAGTGTTGGTAATGGTTTGGAAGACTGGGTTGAAAATATTTCATAACCGTTTTTACACGTTGGGATTTGTCAGCGTAAACGGCCACCTTAAACGTTCCATTGCTTGGAAATATCACCATCAGTAAAACTTATTTACAACGAAGATGAGCGGAATCTATATCAATTTAGGTGGTAATGAATGTGGTACTGCTGCAGAATTGCTGACAAAAGGACACAACCAATATCAGCTGACACAATCGGTGCCACAGCTTGGCTTCGTAGTCACTTCGCCTCATCTACAGTCACTTTGTTCCCGACTGGATTCCAGTAATAAGGGGCATACAGCGGAACAGCAAAGAAAATAGTTTGTTCTCTGACGTCGTTAGCAAATCGTCTTTAAGCTGGTCTTCAATTTCACGAGAAGGCGAAAACGAGACTTACCAAAATTTCCTTCGTATTGTATTGCTTGTCACAGTTCGTGTGTGTATTTGTGCGACCGACTGTATCTGCCTAATTATCCAAAAGACGTTCATGCTTCAATCATTATTAAGTTTGCCATTTCAAACTTAACACGTGATACCAAACATCCTTTCGGCTGCTATGTGTTCGTCGCATGTCAACATAATTTCTAAAGCCAAGGTGATATACACTCTGTGTATTTGTGCTTATGAAATCAATGTGGTGCAGAAACGCAGACGAAGTTGCGTTTGTGCAACAGCCATACTAGGAGCTTTACTCAGCATATAATAAAAAACGGACAATCTTGAAGGGTATTTTTACTATGGTGACACATAATGACTCCCGTCAGCAGAAAGGTGAAAACAGATAACATGACTTCATTTTGCGCAAGTGCCTTTAATTTATTGTTAGTCGTGCAAAAGTTTGTGGATTGTACTTTGTTAGCGTTGGTTAAAAACTCAACGAGACAAATTTTTCCTGAACACATAGCTATCGGGTGTGACGCAATGAGCAATGTAATCAGACGTAGTTACAGAGCATGACATCAATCTATTCATGAAAATGTTAACAATGGTGATGCAATTTATAACTACAGTTTCGACTCAGTTATACAACGTATTTAGCATTGTAAACAATCAAGTACCTATATCAACTAACGCACCTGAACAGCTGAGAAGGAAGTGAATACGGAGCTACGTCATGCTTGCATGTTAAAAGAAACACCAACATTAGGAGTTTTTTTCTAATACACCGAAAAGTTTGTGGTTTGTGGTTACTAAGAACTTGGAAGCACAACAATTTCAGAAAGGATTTTACTGAATAGGAAACTTGGGGGACACTGTTTGTAAAAATATTGATACCCAGGATACTCTGAATAGAGTCGCTACCTGCTGATCGAGATTGATATGTGCAGTCATCAATAGGCAGCAAACGACTGAGCAGCATAAACCTCCGATATCAATTTTTACAAACAGTAAAGGTTGAAAAGATGGATTGTTTGGATCAGCCGATGATTTTCGTACCGAGCGAAACCGTAAATGAAATGTGCTTCGTTACCCCAAAAGTTGAGATAAACTATGTAACTTTCATATGCAGGTAATGCTCAGGTTGCCCAGTCGCCTCGACAAAGGACAGTAACTGTCCTGTAAACTTTACTCAATGATTATGCAACTGAAACTTCTCCCCAAGTTGAAACCATAGAAACTATTAATTTGTTGAGCAATATTTTGATTACTGTCTAGTAGTAAGAGATTTCGGTTTTACATTATTTGTACATCACTCACAAATAATCGCAGCTGTTATATTCCCATAGACTTTCCAGCCAGTCTCCTTTGGAAAGAAGCACCATAGTCGAGGTTTGCTCTTGTTAAGGCTCGTCGGTAGTGATGAACTGACTAAAAATTCTATGGGAATATAACAGCTGCGACCATTTGTGAGTGGTGTACAAATAATGTACAACCGAAATCTTTTACTACTAGACAGTAATCAAAATATTGCTTCACAAATTAATGGTTTCTATGATTTTAACTTAGTTGCATAATCATCGATTGAAGTTCACATGATAGTCACTGCCTTTGTCGAGGCGACTGGGCAACTTGAGCATTATTTATAGCCAGATTTGACGGAGGGTTCACATATTTTGGTTCAGTCGTGCTTAACATGAGGTCGACAGTGCGGTGATCAACAAGTTTAACTCATGAAAGCTTGGCCGGTTTTCTAGTCCCGGCCGTGGCAATGATATATATAACTGACGAACTTCACTGAAAGCGAAACTCGAGTTTAGTGCTTCATTCGACTGGGACTGACTGAAAAGTATATGGGAATGCGACAGCCACAACCGGTTGTGCGTGATTTTCAATTTATATGAAAAACCAAAGATTCCCTACCACTGAGCAGTAAGTTGCGCATGCCTCAGTTATCAGTTGAAGACAAAACTTTCACTGAAACTGTTGTGAAATTTGCGACTGGAATGTATTATCCTGAGAATAATCTTCTAATTTCCTGCTCAAGTATGTCTTTTAAATATCAGATTGATTCAAATCTGTAGGAACACTTTGTTTTATGTAATGGAAAGTCGTTAGGTACATTTGCACAACACTTCCGTCTAATCGTACATCATATTAATAAACATTAATACGGTTTGACCACGTTTTTTTCTCAAAACATTTCGGGAAATATGGATTGTAAAGTAAATGATAAGCTCTATATATGTAGATACCTTTTAGAATCAGCATAAAAAAATTCCAGCCGTTTTTTAAAAATATTATCTCTACCGGCACAACTGGTACAACTTAAAAATTCCTTAATGAGATATTTCCGTCAGGAGATCTTTTTCCAACTGTTATGTTGAGCTATACACATACTAGAATATTATATCGTATACAATTAGTGTTAGCAGTAACACGGCATGGAACGTTTGAAATGGAGCATATGGCTTAATTAGGAGTCAGTGAACAACTTACATACGAATCATGGGAGAAGAAACGACAGAAAAAATATTTACTGAAAATACAGTATCCAGTGAATCACGTTAAAAAATCGCAGTCGTTTAGGCAACCTGTAAGTCCAGGTTGTCTCACTATGTTGATAATAGTCACCTTTGTTTAACTCTGTTTTCAAAATGATATGTTATTTAAATTTAAAACATTCTTTTCCCGTCAAGAATTTGAATAAAGAAGACAGTAGGGTGATAGTGCACGATTTATGTCCGGACAAATTGTGCCGCATCTTTACGAGTGTATACTACAGACCATTCATATATCAAAATGAAAAAGCGAACAAGATAACAGACAGTCAACAGTAACAATAGTGACAACCCTACAGGGTTGTTGCTACCTTGGTAGTGTGCACTCTGACAATTGTGCACTCTGATTGTGCACTCTGACAATTGACTTTCTCTGTTATCCTGTTCGCTTTCTCATTCTGATATATAAATGGTCTGTAGTATGCACTCGTAAAGATGCAACGAAATTTGTCCGGACATAAATTGTGTAACATCAGCCTACTGTCTTCTTTATTCATATGTTATTTAATCCACTCTGCTGTACTTTTTAACAGGTTAGCTAGTTAAGGGTAAATTTAACCATATTTGCCATCATCGTTGAGTACTATCTCTGATCAACAGTGCCTGATTTGCGAAGTTTTGTTATATTATCCATGCTTAATAATATCTGTGAATCTCTAGTGGTCATAAGTTATGCGCATTTATTTTTTATCTGTTGTTTGTAGTCCTCTTAGAGAACGCAGCTTTTTCAATCATAATCTGTTACTACCATTTATGATCATTGTGCAAGTAAAAAAGTCTAGAACATCAGTTTGTAGGATACACTAGTAACAAAATACAACTCTGAGTACACTCAAGCGAATGAATATCACTTATTAATTTATAAATTTTCTTTTGATGCAAATTTCATATCTACCATGTGAATGCATTTTGAGTAACTGAGAGCCAGATCTTTTTGATGCGTCTATTCAGATTATACCTTTAGACCTGTACATTTTAACATCAGTTTCTTATTTCTGTGACATTCTCATGAGATTTGAAAAGAACTTAAAGAAGGTGACTCACTTTGCGTTTCAAAAACCCGCGGATTTCATTAACTCACAATTATTTATATCATTTGCATCCAATCAACTGATCAAAACAAAGTAACCAATAGAAACTCACAAAAATAACTCAGTTAAGCCTTATGTGTTCTTAAATGTCAGGCAACCACGTTGAAAGCAGTGTATGTCGTAGAGTCCTACAACTAGACTTAAGGGGAAATATTTGGGTTTAGACTATTATCTCCACCCGAACGCTTCAATTAAGTCGAATAGAACCTTGGCTTCAATGCAAAGCCGTTTTCAAGCACGTTCCAAACCAAAACTCAGCAAATTGTTGGACGTGGATGTAGGAAAAATAATCGAAACCATACTCAGTTTTGCTCAGCTTTGATGAAGAAAAAACTTTAAAAAAATGATGGAAATTCGAGAATTAAGTAGACTAACCAGCCGAGATTGCAAGAACATAGTCAATCAATGGATGTTCAGGATTCATCGGAACAAAGATGAGATATATGTAGCAGGCTATCAAAAAGTCGTTTAATCTCTTCAGTCGCCCACTTGAAACAGGCAATTCTAACATCCAGATAGGATGCGGATGACACACGTGAACGGATAAAGTATTATGGATCAGAAGTCCACTAACAAGCAAGCAGTGCTGCCTGAACCAATAAATTTTCGCGCGTATACAACTGGTCTTCGACGTTTGATCAGTAAAGTCCTAATGGCAGCTGAAAGTTTCGAGGACCAGTCATCTGGATGGGTTTTGCAGTCGAGGATGGTGGGTTGCGTTGTTCTCCGTTAGTCATGCTCGAAGCTTGCTCCATCAAATTGGTCATCCACTTTGGGATATTTTCGGATATTTGCTGACAGAGGAACTGCTGTATGACATCTGAAAATTATTAAGCCATCGAGCGGCTATGGGATATGAAGAGCGTTCTATTTCTTTAACTCAGTAAATCGTCTTGCTTTATTATTTACAAAACGATGAGTATGCAAATAAAATCAACGCAATCCTTTGAGATTAAAGTTAATCTAAGTCAGAAGACAGCAAACAACCGGCTGCTTGAAAAGCAGTTTGCACGAAATTGCTTTTACACTGTCATATTAGTGAGAATTACACGCGCGACTTGAACCGACGGGAATCTAAACGCCTTGCATGAGAACTCCTAAGACACAATGAGACGGTATCACTACGACCAATATTCAACACGAACAACTCCCGTTATCACTGGGATTGTTGAACTGCTTGACCCGGTAGGTAAAATGTTAACATCACACTGTATCAAGCGTAACCTGACCTAACGAACGCCTTAGAAGATGTTTCTGAGTGCAGCAACAATGTTTTAATTGGACCTTTAATCACTTTTAACAATTTTCCTCTGTAACATACGGTCGGTAAGTTTGCTATGAATTTGTACTGTCACAAAGTTTTTCCAGGAACCCTTCCGTTTGAACTGAAAAGATAATTTAGGTGACCTGACGGAGTAGCTTTGGATGGTCCTCTTAGCCCAAAAGTTGTCAGTCGTTTTCTAAGATTGATAGAAAGATCACGTTCAAGTAGCACCGTTTTAAATTTAGCTCAGAGATGCTAAGTTTTATAAACTCACAAAATTCTTTTCGTCCCAAATCGAATGTTGCCTTTGAGAAAAATTCCAATAATTGCCTTTTAGACATTTCACTGGAACAACATTTAGATAGGACATCATTTCTTGCAAATGCGCTTGGCGTGGTCAATATATCCATTCTACTAATTTTGCCCTGGCCAATTATAAGCGCGAGACGATTAAAACACTATTCATTTGAACCCGCCGAGAACGCATGTCTTGTACTCTGGACCAAGAAGAGGAGTATTTAACGGACGCACCTGTTGCCAGTGGATAGTCACAGAATTTTATTAGCAGCCACAATAAAACTAGGCAAGTCAGACCAGTTGTGCACACTGCGTCCAAAAAGGATGTTTTCCTAAAGTTGTTAACTTAGAACAATGATCTGTTCAACACCAGCATGGACTTCAATCCCCCACTCTGGAACGTATCTTGCTTCTAGACTAACTGTCACAATCAAACCGGGAAGTAATTCTGAGTAAATCTAGGCTTCTTTGGTTTGGTCATTTTGCATCTGATGAGGTTAGTCAGTTCATCAGCCGCTGCAACGAAACTTGCGTTGACAGAGTGGAGTGATACCGCCGTCAGAGAATATCTGAACATATCTGCAAAAAGTTTACATCTACCAGAGAACCACAAGCAGGTCAGTGTTAGTAACTTTACCCTTTCACAACAAAACCATCGACAGTCGGTTGGAGTCTGCGGTTATTGACTATAATGGTGGCTATCGGTTAAGCGTCAGACGTTGTCAACTAATTTTAACTGATTAGCAAACACAAATTAATTTCTTGTGTTTATCTCCACTAAACAGGACAACGTTTGAAAGCTTACTCCCACTGACGCACAACGAAAAGCAATCATTCATTATTGCTATAACTGCAAAGAGACGTTGGGAATGGGAAGTT
Organism: Paragonimus skrjabini miyazakii; assembly: GCA_014338405.1. Lineage (NCBI taxonomy): Eukaryota > Metazoa > Platyhelminthes > Trematoda > Plagiorchiida > Troglotrematidae > Paragonimus > Paragonimus skrjabini miyazakii. Next base: position 55,626 of record JTDE01002855.1, on the reverse strand, counting down.
TTTTTATTTCACGACATCCGAAACGATATGTGTGAAACTATAGAAAAAAGAACGCAAACACCACATTGTGCGGTTGCTGTGCATTCTTATCTTTGGCAGTAGTGCAGCGACATTCTTTCCGGTAATATGTCGCGTATATACACGTTTCCAACTATCACTTGCACTCCCTGGTTTTCCTAGCATTGGGATTTGCCCTTTAATGTTTGCGCGTACGAGGCATGACATGCTACTCTCGGATGAAGCTGCATGTTGTACACACTTATACATGCATTTAGCGTTCTTTTGATTGTTTAACAAAATTAAACGATCCCTCGTGTGCGACATATGAAACAGATGTGATACCTTCAGTGGCTTGGTCGTAGAAATGTTCTAACATGTCGCTAGATCATCTATTCATGGGACAAACATTAAGGAAATCAAATTTACGCAGTCCATGTAATATCTTCACCAAGTTTTTAAGCCGCGGAAGACTATATCTTCAGGGAACAAAATGTATTCCACCGTCTTTCATGTAATAATACTCACTTGGACAAAAGGATGGACAAAAGCAACAACTGTCAGCTTCCGCTGAACTTGTCAAAAGACTGCAAGTACGTTGGCTGATTATTCACTCACCAGGGAAGTAAACGACTGTTATCGTTGTTTCTTATTTTTTAGCGTCGATCACAAATGTGACCACTGTTGGCTGGCAATTTTTATCCAGACACTTTTTCTCGACACAACACAAGTCCACCCTGCTCCGTAGGCTCACTGACACACCCAAAGGTGGCATGCGACTGTGATGTGAAAGTCGGACTGATGGGTTCGGAGATTGACACTGGAATTTAAATGAAAAATTACGTTTTATAGGATTTGCGTAATCAAACAGCGCCACGTAGTACGCAACAAAACAACCCACAAATGAAAACGGAGCGAGATACTGGTGAGATCTGTGCTAATATCTTTTCTGATTCGAGTGAGCTGACTAACAACAACTACCCCTTCCAAACTTCGACCAGCAAGATGTGGTGTTATCTGTCACTTAAACGGTGTTTGTTGAGGCTTCAGAGCATACCAGTCAACCGATAAGGCTTGACCTCTTAAAAAGTGGCTCACTACCTCAGTTGTCCAGTCGACGATGCGTTGGTGAGAACTGATTGATGAAGCAATGTCTCACTCAGCCCGTCATATTCCTGGTTCGCGTGATTGATCTTGAGAAGTAGACATATCCCAAGAGATTACCATTCTTGGCACCATGTCAGAAAACAAATCAAAGCGACAGCAGGGACTTAGTTTCATATTAATTGAAGGGATAGTGCAGAGTTCTTCTCACAGCACTTCAATCGGAAAAGTGTCCCCAAAAGAAACAAACGAGAAATGTTAGTGTCCGCTGTTTAGCATATTTCACTGGCGGGACTACATTTGTTGAAGGGCGACAAATATTAAAATTAATACAGTGTTGAAGCGACGTCCACTTGAGACGGTATTAACTAACAGGCATCGCATTTATCACCAGTTAACCTACGGAATTCAGTTTAGCTCCAAATTGGTTTTGGAAATGCAAAGAATTATCTCACTGACTGGAATAACACTGTATCCATATTTTAAATATATCTTGTAAATTAAGCTTAAACAGGTCCAGTCATTGTTCTCGGTTTTACAGGTAAAGTTATTTTTCAGTCTTGTCGGCCACGCAAGAAATACCAAGGAAAAACAGAGGAAAAGTAGGTAAAATATTCAAAATGGATAGACTTATTAATGTAGGCTACACACAGCGGCTAATTTTTTTTTTACTACTCAACGTAGTGAATGAACTGGTTAACATCTAACTGCTCACCTCCATCAAATGATTAACAAAAGGGGTGAATATTTTGTTTTATACCGTTATCATTGTGATGTTTAGATATTTTAATTCGGGTGACGGGGTAACAGGATAGATATCTTTGTCCCGAAGTATTCCGTAAGTTTTTGGAAAATGTCAGATTCATTAAATTCGTCGATTTGTGAAGGGTTCACATTCCAAAGGTCTTATTGGAAACATCAAATGATCTCGTTTGAGGTCGAATTACCCTGTCAAGTGTAAAATGAAAAACTATTGTTCAGCCACGATCAAAATGTGTACAGAGGCAAATTGCTGAAACGATTTGTGCGACGTAGGCCGAACTGTGGAGTATCAGCCTTGCCACTCTCAACAACAGCAATTATTCCTTGTTAAGCGCCATCCTTAAGAGACGACTTGTTAGGATCACTCTGGATGGCCAAACCGCCGACGGCATTCGACTGGTCTTTGTAACATTAGAACAACCGGATAGCTTTTAACTTAACTTTTATGTTCGAACATGAATGTCAGTTTCAAGCAACGTTATCTCTGCAAGTTACCCCGGGTTCTCCTAGATACATCTCTAAATACTTTTTCAAAATTGGGTGGAAGTTGGTATTTTATACAATTACCTTGAAAACCAGTCTTCCCCCATACTAATAAAAAATACGTTTAAGGTAACTTCTGGCGCGGTATTTCGTTGACGTCACTGACAACATGCAGCACAGTTGAGGCTAAGTATGGTTAGCGTTGAAAACCAAATTTATCTTACCTGATGCACTGAACAACATTATACGGGCTACCTATTGAAAGGGTATTTTTGTTGGATTTATTTGCAGATTTAAGCGCTGATTAGAAGCCTATATTGTGCGTTATTCGAAACTGGGCGGCGAGCAGTAGGTTTATGAAAAAAAGTTGTCTCGCGATAGCCCATTAATAGGATCGTTCTATTCCACGTGTCGAGCAGTATTACTCTCTCCCACTACTTTATACGTCAGCTGATGAACTCTGTTTGAAGAACCAGGAACCTAAAGGAAAACAATGTATGTGATGTTAGGTCAACAGTCACAAACATTTGCAGAAAATGCACACGGTTAATAAAGAATTGGGCACTTGGAGACTGTTATTTATTGAATCCTTACCTTGAGTTAGCTTCTCTAAAAACGGTGAAGTCTCACTCATTTACAAAACTAGAACGGTCCATTTGTATGTAATATGCTTTCAGGAAATTTATCGAAACAACTGTGTCAAACCTCTCTGGAGTAGGAACATGGCTGCATATATTTTCAGGAACACTTCCTCAAAACTGTTCTTATGAGCTGAAGTGTACATTTCTGTCTGATATCAAGCTGACTGGGCCAGACTAAGGGCAATAGATGTTTGCTTCCGTAAAAGGGGTGTTATATGCGTTAATTTTAAATGTAAAGATAGGAAGTGATAAGATTTTCTAATTAGACTGGACGACCAGTTGCTGCCACTGAAGAACAGAGGCAGATCGGCGACCTACTTGTCAACCAAGCCCAATAAGTGACGCAACCCGTTTTTCGCAAGCGTATTAGGCATGAACCCTTCGTCTATATACTGAGGCACGCAAAGAAGAACCAAATGAAGAACTATCATCAGAAGACCATCAGACAAGTTTGCTGAAGCAAGGCTTTTTGAACGAAAGGTACGCTGTTCTTTTTTTCACCATCACCTCACAACAACCTTACTCTGACACAACACATTGATCGCGGAGGAGGTGTGTTGTGTCCAGTGTGGCGTACCTGATAGGTTTCAAAATGTTTGTTTGTGCGGGAGGAGATGGATTTTTCTGGTCACCGGACGGTAAACCAATTGTTTTCAAAATATCATGACTTTTCAGCGGAACATAAGACATTCCTCACGCCACATTTATACGAAATTCGTAGATTCGTTTACCTGTGTGCTATAAATATCCAGTTTTTACTCAGTGGTAAATTTTACCGACGAATCAGTGATGTAGTGATGGGAAGTCCTCTACTGCCGGTACTCGGTGATATTTTCATGGTGTGGTTAGAAAGAAAAGCAGCAACGGTCATTCACTCCACAACTCTATATAAGCAATATATCGACGACTGCTTTGTGTGTGTGACTCATGAGGACATGCTGATATGGTCTGCGCACAACTCAATAGTCTACACCGGAACATTACTTTCTCCAAAGAAATTCTGGAAAATACCAACACTTCCTTTTTGGATGTGGAAATGTCTGTGAACGATGATGGATCCATCACGAGAAAGGTACACAAGGAACCTACTTGGACATGGCAGTATATTAATGTTAAACGTTTTGTACCAACATTGCCAAAACGTGGTCTCGTTCGAAGCTTCTTAATTGGGGTTTGCAGAATTTGTTCACCCGAGACAATCGTGAGGGAATCACCTCTTATCCACAAAACACTGGCACACAACGGACACCCCGCGCGCTTTATCTGGGAATACGCTAAAGAAAGATCGACACGGCCAGTATTAGAAACAGTGTCCCACAGACCCGTGTATATAACACTGCATACAAAAGCAAGGATATAACCACCCTCATTCAACGTAGACTCAAATATACCGTCAGAGCTACTTACATTGTGGCAGAGTTAGGACAGATCATCCAGACGGCACGGCTACCCTGCACACCGAAGAAAGACCTAGGTAACTCACTCACCACATTAAATATTATTTAGGAATTCACTTGTACTTGTGGAGTCAGTTGCATCGGCCGAATGGTGAGAATTATCAGGACATGTAATTTTACTCTCGTGGTCTAATTGTTTTACAGACAAAATCATAACTGTGGCCCTTTTTGACATCTAATACAAGTGCTGAAGAGTTATAGGGCGTGAACTGAAAGAAAGCAATAACATTATTTTACAGTGAAAACAAACAGGGTATGAAACAATGGACAGTACACTCAGGCACTGGAGTGTTCAGCGTTCTGCTAGAAGACTGGCAAGACTTTGAGGAGTAATATGTTTGGTGCCGACGCAGTAATCGCGTGGAGTTGTTTTGTGGTGCTACCGGAAAAAAAATCCAAAGGAACGTACTTTAATTCCAAGCGAGTGACGTGCTCCTTAAGAGTAAGATGCTAGAGAACACATCTCATGCCGATGATATGTCAGTGAAAAAGGTGAATGCGCCCAACCTGCGCACAGTACAGGTGCGGAATCCGAGAGTATCGTGACTAAATCAACGCAATCTAACATATTTGTACGGTTAAAGTGTGTGGTATCCATGGGCCTCAGCCTGCTTCGGGAGTGAAAATATCCTTGTACGAACAGGTAGATGTGTACGTCACAATATAATGTATTTTGTTTGTAATTTCCCAACTTGGCTGATATACCTATATATGCTCCAATTAAGGTGTGATTTCTGCTCCAGGTTAGGCAATCCATTAATGACAATTTATCAACTAATGCGAATCTTTTGTAGTTGCGTTCATATTATGTTATGTAGAATAGCCTCATGGGTTTGGTCTAAACAATCGAGGTCATAATTTAACTGAAAGATAAAAATATAATTATAAACAAATACTGAGTTTTGAAGATTTACGACGTATCATAAGGTGCATTGGGACCAACCTGTACCAGAATCACCGACTCTCCACTTTACTAGTTTACCTTCTGTTTGTTGTCTGGTTATCAATCAGTAGTAAGCTTTATGCTTCCTGAGGGGCCGGGCTTCAGTTTTTCTTATGCTCGCAACCTTAGCTACTGTAAGACCACTACATCAAGAAGTTTTGCCACATACCATTAACAAGCACAATAAAACTGATTAAAAAATCAACGAATGGTCTAAATCAGCCTTAGTTGAAAAAAATTGGGTCAAAATACTGGGATTCGTTTTTTGTAGCGATGAGTCTGAGTAAGAACTACCCAAATAGTACGACTGTGTACCTATAAATAAACCCCTGCTCCACGATCCGGCGAAGTAGGTACCTTCCGAGATTTTTGAATAAGAATAACGGTTTATGTCTGATAAAATTAGAAATGTGAAATTTTAATGCAGTAAAACCTGGTGAGAAACGATTAACTTGATAAACTGTTTAGGTAGGTACTAAAACTCCGATGGATTTCCTAAAGGTCTAGCACAAAATATGACATCCTTTGACAAAAACACATGATAACTAACCGGTAAGCAAAATGTTCACTGTGGGACACATAATCGACAAATGATCGGGTGATTTGGAGTGGAGACTTTGAATGCTAGAAAAAAAGGGGCGACTTTTTGAGCGTCGTAAGGACAAACATTGCCTATGGTCACCGTTATACTGTTGCTGGTGATAATTTGTTGATACAAAACAGAAGAACCTCAGGCTAGAGTTCTATTATTTAAACGAGAAGGAGTAGGGTTGCTAAACCCTTCCTTATATTAATTGTCTTTCACAGGTAAAAAGCATATCAACATAGCTGGGTGAATTATTAAACAGACTGACTTTCTCCGACCAACAAGTAACTTTGAACATACTGCCCGCCAAAAAGATTAAGGAAAATCCAAGGGGGTATTTGACGCCTAACATCGTATTATTTGCATATTCTGATTAATAACGTTTGATAAAAGTTGGCACAGATATTATATAAGGTAAAGACAAAAATGAAAGAACACTGCACCTTGAAGAATACCGGGGCTACTGGTGGGTGTGGATGAGGTTTAACTACCAGAATAAATAAACTTACTACGTCCCTCAAAATGATTCTCTAGAAGATCGACAGGTGAAGACTGGACGTTAGGTGCGCTGAGGATTTACGGTAGCGTCTGTCTATCGATGCTGCCAAGTGAATTGTTTGAACCTGAAATGGGTAAGGTAACAGCTGCAGCCGTGATAGAATGGACCGCACTAAGTAAGACAACTCTTCAAGGGTTGATCATAAGCAAATATATGCAAATTGATTGGAATCCGTGCAATTCAGTCGAGCTTCTGTTTGGGCGCTAATTAATTTACTAAAAATTTCAACTCCGTGGACGTGAATGAAATTGCGCTAAATTTGATCGTTTTTATCTTAGAAATCGGTGTCAGTAAGTTTGCAATGTATGAAATCCTGGGCGAATAGGTCAGTTAGAAAGTGACATTGAATTTCGACACATTCCGTATAAACGGTTGGGAATAATCTGTCAGGTCCGTTTGTTTTGCTGAACTTCAATCGATTAAATCCATCGAATACAGTTGATCACTGAATGAGGCGGTTTCATCAGCTGATCAGTAAAACACTATCCTAGTGAGAAATGAGGTATTCTTTGATCTGGTAAACAAACAATTAAGTTGTTCGATATAATCAAAAGATGGCTTGGAGGAAATGTTAAACCCGCTCATCATTTTCATAGTTTACGGTCTTTCGCGGCAGCACTTTAACCCATCAATGTGTGGATGTAAACTGAAGTTACATAATTGAATTCACATCTGGTTGGCTTGGACTTGCACTGCACTAGTTAATAATTTGTCGAGTTTTGATAAACTCCCCTCTTTTTACGAAGTCTTTTGAGTTATAGAGAACACAGTGCTCTGGTAAAAATGAGGACTTTGTTTATCCGTGACAGTAATCTTAGTAGGAATTGAAGTGGCAATGTAAGTAGTGGCCGTTGACACACTGATCGTCGACAACGGAACATTTCAGATTACATAGACGTATGTATTCCCGTAAGCTATTACTAATATCAGGAAATCTAACTTACCCATCTTCACAGCAACTGAAAACCTAGTAGTGCCTCTTGCCGTAAACAGTAAGAGTATATCACAGCAGAGCGACCTAAGGTCACATAAGTGGAGTAACTGTAGATGACGAACAGCTGCTCAAGTTTAAGTAAAGTTGATTGGGAAGTTTGTCCAAATCTGCAGGATGAGCCATACTGTTGTGTAAGACAAATATACTAAGGCGTATGGCATCATATTAGTTTAAACGGTCGCGTGAGCTACACAGTGTCCTGTAGAAAATTTATGAACAGCCATTGAAAACCGTAATTTCACCAGCTGAGTAGCTTGGAGAAAAATAGTCGTTATACGTTAAAGTTGAAAAAACAACTGTAGAACCTAGGTTTGTAATCAGCAAGTAAGTAACTTGCATAAGCAGTCGAATAAGAAAAGGTACTTCGCACAAAATTGCACCGTGAATCGTTAAGTAAATTAAAAATTGATGAGCACTCGGAGATTTGTTTAATTGCGAGTTGAGTAGTACTCACAATTGATCAAAGCCTAATTATTTAAATAGGCTTTCCGGCCAGACTCTTTCGAAAAGAAGCACTAAACTCGAGTTTCGTTCTTATTAGAGCTCGTCAGTGGTGCAGGGCTATACATGTTTCTGATGGGATGAAAACAAATTCCCCGGAAGACGACATGTAATCAGAAAGGCAATCTCCGACAACAACTGCATCTAATTTTTTTCTGTCAAGATTTCTTTTGCAAATGAGATCTTTCAAAATTGCTCCTTTGGTCTTCCTTTGCTTAAGAGTTGGATACATAAAGTTGATACTAGTCCCCATAAGTCATAGGTACCATCCAGCTACGATTTGCGTTATTTCAAATCATCAGACAACTAATAAGACTTAAAATACTTCTGTTTAGGTGATGTAGTACGATATTCTACAGCTTGCTGCCAACGAACTGGGAGTAGAACAACAAAACGTAAACAATGCCGAAAGTTTTGAAGTTGCCGACAAAATATTTTCAGCATTTGCCAGTTAGAAACAGTGTCACAGTTAATAGTACGAAAGTTTTCATCAATGCAACAAATGTGGGGTCTGTTTACATTCAATTCAGATGAGGAATCTCAGCCAGGACAAAATGTATATGAAACCGCGCACACACGCCCACTCCAAAGGTTTTGGTGATCGCTTTTAAAAGTATTAATCGGTAGACAATTGCGTATGTTTTTAAATTGTTTTGCTTGATTTTGTTTCCAAATTTGCAGACTAATAATAGGTGTTTGGTCTGTACAAATTCGTAAAGATGTATATATTGACAACTATTTATTCACCTGCAGAAGCAAACAGTTGTGGGTGAGGTTCAGTCTATGTGAAAGCCAAAATTCCTCACTACTCGTCAGTAAACAGTTGTTGTGAGAATTAGCTCTCAAAAATTCATAAGCTGTAAACTGTTACTTGTAGAAAAAGAAACTGGCGAGTGTCAATCACTAGAACGCTTATTTTCAATGCTGTTCTTTTTGTTTATTAGATTGTAACTGTCAAGAAACTAGTCATCTCTGAACAAAAAAGTAATATATCTGTCTGAACTATTCTTCACTGTTAGCTCAGCGTATAAGGTACACAATCAACGGGCAGAAGAGAATCCCGTCGTCATGCAACCAAAATCATGAAAAACCATTTGTGGTAGATATGAATTGCAAGACAAATATGAATCGAAGAAATGAGTATTTCAGAAGTGTAGGCGAATTTTATAAACTGATCTGAACGTTATTACTATTATCGTATCAGTAGTTTATATTTCCTTTAAAGGGCACATTTGTAAATAGTGAAGGGATAACAAACAAGCCCGTAAGCTTTGTCTAGAGGCTAGGAACTTTAACAGTCCACCCAATTTCAGTAGCATCACAGAGGCAAAGTTGGAGCAGACATCGACAATTCTGTTCTGTCTTAGGAACTATCGTCCGTAGCGGTAACTTAAGATTGTAGATCCCTAAGAGTACAAACAGACATGATACAATTTAACCTGCAAGGTTTGCCTGTTTGAGTGCAATATTTTAGATCATACATTTTTGATTAGGACATTTTAAAACTTCAACATTTCTTCTATGTCGGACTGGACTGCGTCATTTTCTTCATAGTTTTGTCTAATTTTAGAGTTGTTGGAGAAGTGGCATACGGTGGAATAACTACACCTGTGCGGAAGTGCTATTATTGACCTGTTATAACATTTCATGTGCACTCTGGTGTTTTACTGCCTTGAGGCATTTCTGGGTCCGACATCCTCACCACCAACAATAAACATATCACTAACAACAATACAGTATATGTGACCTGGGCAACAATACTCAACTAATATCGAATAAATTTTAAGTTACGTGATGCCGGAATGGACGAGTGAACAGTTGCTGGTATACGTATTTAGACGGTCCTGAATCATGGGCTGTGGTTTTATATCGCCAGGACTTCTGCCCATCAGTGTGTTGATAAAACGTTGCTCGGCTGTGGCACTTCTACACATAGTTAACATAACCCGACGTCCCATTAGTTGTTTGATCAGCCCTTGAAACTGAACCGGTGATGTAAAGTGGGTGTCTATTTGACAGACGATAAGAAGTCTGAGTGGAATTGCATCTGGATGAATAAGATTTTTTTCGAGATATTCTCAAGGAAGTTTCAAAAGTTGACTATATCTGGTGCATTTACAAGAGACCTGATGAGTGAATTTGTCAAACCGAACAAAAGATAACTTCTATTAATCGAGGAAGTCTATAATGCGCTAGTGGCCCTGTATGATTTTGAAATTTGTTCAAAATTACTTTTTGATCATACAGGTAAACAAGCTAGATAAAAGTAGCGAACATAGCAGCCTAACTATTAAAATTCATTGGGTTTGCTCGTGCACTATAGGACTTTATATATGAGCTTAGGTTGTAGCAGTTAAGCAATGTGTTTAGCATGCTTATTTAGGAAAACCGGTTTTCAATGGATCTTAAAACTATTGCCATTGGCGGAACACTAACAGGCAATCTGTCTCCTTTGAGACCGGCATTAGCAAAAGAATTGTCGCATTCAGAGGAATAATAAGTAGTGGCACCAACATAAACGATGGAGTTTCCATTCTCTTATCAGTTAACGATGCGATTCAACGGCAAGTTTTACCACCAAGTCTTATATGTGCCACGCATATGTTTGTGTTCTCTGTGATGAAATCGTGGATGTTGAAAAAGGTGAACATTGCCAATTGCGTGACTAGTAGGTGCTGATCTATAACCATAGTTTTTGGACTACGTGGGAAGGTGATGATGACTGCTGATGGGGATTCACTCAGGTAAACAAGGGTGAGCATTATCGATGCGTTTAAGTGAAACACAAATTTTGCTGTTGTGGGTTTACGCCCCTCTAAACTCGTAATGTTCAATTACGGATTGTTGGCCTAATGTCAACCGACTTGTTCTTGATAATACGTGTGAAGTTTGTGGACAGGCGATAGTGCTCCGAATACCGTATAATGTAATAAGTCTGTGGGGGCGGACTTGGAATTAACCAATAATCTACAGGCTCTTAACCACAAAATGATAGCTGAACGTATGCTCACAGAACTGGTGGACAGGTTGATAGACCGGGAGTCAATCATCGAAGAGGGATATGGGAAATAATGATCAGAACGATCAGCCGCGTACCACATTTCAGACAGTTGTGAGCTAGGAAGCGCTGATCATTTTTGTTGTAGAAATTAGTCGGGTACATGAAAACCAACCACTAATGCATCGTTCACGATGCTGTTCGAAATTCCTGGTTAATGATGGCTGGAATTCACAAACAGAACATCACCCATATTTGATTGCAGCCTTCACAATAGGTATCCTCGACCAGTCCATTTCAAAAGTTTCGCTGTTTTTACAACCTATCACTAGTGTAATGCACTCCGAATCCCATGTATACCAGACTGACGCGCTAACTACAGCCAAAGTGACCTTAAACTAAGCACAGTCGAATGATCACTTGCAATTTCTCAACCAAAATCTTGCGTGAATAATGTTCAGTTCACCTAGTTTTTTTGGGAAGGGTAATAAGCTCAATCGCTAGATTCGATTTACACAACAAACCAATGTGTATCACTTACCTTGTGGGATGTAGCTACTGCTTTCACCCGGCTAATTAGTCGTGGTTTGAATTATTGTTAATTAACATGCCAGCCACAAAACCATAAAGACCGGAGTGCACATTTCGATCTGTAAGAGAAATTGCGCTACTAATTAGTTCTATTATTACAGAAACTCAGGTCTTGCCTTGTTTTATTGTGGGTCAACCGAACAGTTCATCCGAATGCGAAGACAATGATTAAGTATGGATTATGTTCGTTCAAAAATATCTCACTCTTAAAACTTTGATCAGTGACCTATTAAGTTGTTATTGCCCCGACCGAATTATCTTCTAAACGATTGTGTTTTAACATGCAAGCCGGCCGTCTCTATTCTGGTTGTCCGTTACGCCTGCGGACCAACTCTGGGGTAATGTGGAGACACCGGGGGACAGCGTTCTTCCGAAGTAGGGGTTCCAACAACAGTTCTGTAAATGGAAACAACAAGAAACAAGCATGAGCTAAAGGCCCAGTAAACCATGCACACGACTTACACAAACGATAACTAAAACGGCGCCGACAACACATCACCACGATCCGTCACCAATTCAAATGCAACTAGTGCGCGCCTGCTGGTTTCGGTCGCACTTTATAGTGCACCACTGTTCGAACATTGTACAAATGATTGTAATAAGCCGAATTTCTGACGTGTGTTCTGGAAACAACGGCGAGCCTGTCGAGCGTGACTTGTTACACAACGCGATGCACAAGTTGTGCGTATTGTTTTTCTGGTACCCCTGGAGATGGTTAGCTGAATGTTTTACTAGTAGCATTCTTGTATGCGTAACCACCTCAGGCTGGGAGCTGTAAAAAGTCAGAGGAAAAACCAAGGCGTTGAGTCCGATTTCTGTCTTTTCTAAAATTTAAGGATAAAAAGTGATGTTGGTACTAGTAATACGCAAGAGTGAATTTATTCCCGGCCCTTCTTATGGTTCCCAAGACGATAATTCGTGGCGGTTTTGGGGTTCGGCCATCGAAGTTACCGAAATGTCCACTAAGTTTCGTTTCACGTTCTAAGCTAGGAAGACAGATTTTAAAAATTTGGCAGGTTGCGCTGTGGGAGTGAATAATAATGCATTCTATGTAAGACTGGAACAACAAGACAATACCCAAATTTCAGCTTCGAAACCAAACCCGACCTCTAGCATACGGTGCACAAGCAAAACTGCAGAAAAAAAGAAAGACCAACATAACCAAATTTCTCAAAAAATAATGGGGATCAATTGTCGGTGTACATTTGGAGCCGCATTTGCCACCACGCCATACTGTCATGTCGCCACGACTTACAGGACTCATAGGTCCCTAACATACCGCACCTGTGAATCCACAACCCAGAGGCGTCACACACTGAGCCTTCTGACGCCTGTCCCAAACGTATGTCTGTAAATGGTTTGTTTCGACTACATCGTTTTATAATCTAAGGCTGATATTATAACGTGAAAGACCTACTTGGATAATGTCCTTCTGTCGTAACTTCTGGCCGCCAGGATTTCACTGATCTGCAAAAAATTGTCCGTACTGCGGCCTATTCAAGATCTGTTCAATGAAAGTCTTATCGGCCTGTCCTATCCAAAGAGACTGATTGCGTTTCAGCATTGTCTCAGTATCATTCCTATCTGTTAACTGTACTACCCAAGTGCTTGTAACAATATCCAACGACGGAATACCTGGGGTGCGTCTCCACTGGTGCAAATGGAAAAAGCTTAGATTCCCCACGTGCCCTTATTACAGTGTTCTTGCTTCCACTGCTTTACATAAACGTGAGCACCACCACTGCAAGGTAGACAACCGAATTAGTTTTCACCTCCAAGCTTTAGTTCTTTCAGGCAAATCTTCCAAGCTGCTCGAAAGTTCAGCCGGCCTCGGCCACACGAGTTTGTGGCTCCAAATTTAAGGAGAAATCTTCGGATAGTTCAGTGCTGAAATAGCAGAAGTCTGCTCAGCTATTCCTATCATTGTTTTTAGTGCAGGTTTCAGATATAGACATAACTTCTCCGTCTGAAAAAGCCAGAAACACAAAGTCTTACCAGTGCCAACATCCGAGCCTAATTTGAACGTTGCGGCGGGTGAAACCGTGGCCATTCTGTGACGCTATTTTTCATTACGCGCAAACAAGGCACTAGTGTATGCGAACAATATCTTCCAAACGGCCGAGTCAAGTGACAGATCTAGACCAACAAAGCGTCGAACATTTAGGTGGCAACCGTCCATGTAGTGATTTTTTTGAACACCGTCCTGGAAGTTTTGATAAAATCCAGTAAGTGGTGTAGTCACCAATGCAATACACAGAGTAGGGACTGAAACACAACACTACATGTCATCAATAACAATGTTGAAATAACCAAAGGTCGGATTGCACGGTTCCATCCCCGCTTTTATATTTTCGTGTAATATTTCAATAAAAGCGTCTACTTAACTTGGACTTCCGAATTAACCAAAAACGTGTAATCCACAAAGATCAAGTTTACCAATGCAACAATTAGCGATCACCGGACCACTTGTACTACGAATCATTCGGCATCCACAATCCTCGTCATGAACATTGGACTCCAATACATCCGCACTTAATCGATCAAGCAGGATTCCCCCTAGGATCCTTCCAGCATAGCTCAACAGTTATGCACACTTGCTCATCCTTAGACGAAGCATAATGAGAGTATGCTTGAAATTCTGCGAAACTATTACCAGTTCAAAGATAGATTGGGTCAGTTGAAGCATGGTGCAATTTAAAAGTGGGCAGCCTTGCATAAACATATTCTCTGGCAGTTCATCGTTACCTCACATCTTTCCGTTTTCAAGTTGTCCAAAGGCTTTTGAAAGTCAACTGGGTTCCGGGAAGGGTGGAAGTCTTTCGTTCATGGTTTGCTGCGACATTCACTGTCATTCATTTCTGTTGTTTTCTGGTTGCGTTCACAAAACGCTAGGGTCTGCGCCTGTCAGCATACAGTAAACCGAGACTGGATAAAAATAATCTTAAGCAGAGCAAAAAACTTGTTTCATTGGCGTTCTGCACAGCTCAGCGTCAGCTTATCTAGATTTTTCCATTAGTCGTTTCTAATTCCTAAAAGCCCTCTGGAAATCTCTGCTGGTTGTGTTTATTATTTCAGTCCATTATTTCGGTCCATAACGAAAACGGAAATCTCTTTATCCTTCTTGAGTAACAAACTCGAGGTAACCTCAACATTGTCTACAATCCATTCCAGGTTTTTCTAACACTATCCACTGATTGTTTCTACGGTATTTGTAGAGGTTTCCTCTTGTTGCAACCTATCTTCAGGGTTGCTGTGTGTGACAGCACCTTGGGTGCGAATGGTGACTGCAAATTCAGAGACAGTTCGTATCCTTGAGTTCGTCAGTCTACTAACCTCTAACCCTTGTTACAAGTCAGGTAATCTGTAACAACCGAGTTTTCAACCGTAAGCAAACAACTTGGTCTTGATCACGCTATGACTGGGGCTGCAGTTAGTTATGCACACCACTTGTGTGATGCATACTTTGGACATATTGGTTTATTGTATAGCCACACAATCACATATATTGTGCTGATCGCTTTGTGTGTGAGTCCACGTTGTGACCTCTCTGGAATCCACTTTGAATCGGATTAAGTTAGGTGACTGACTACGCGTGATCTACTGTTGAAACTGAATCTGCACTGGTAAGTACAACATATTCTACAGGTTGATTCCATATAGTCATATGCTCATCCATTAGAGTCATTCATCCACACGGATAACATCAGAAGTAGAAATAGTAGCTATCCTAACTTTCGGAATACAAATGCAAACAGACCGCAAGTGATTTGTTGAAGAGATTCGCATACTGAAATTTCCACTGGGAAAGCAACAAACCAACTTTACCAGATTTCTGTCTTTAAAACAAAAGTGGGGATCTTATTTACGATAGGTTCCAGAAAAATTTGAGTAAGAGAGGCCAGTAATCAAGTATAAAAAATAATTACCTTGAGAAAACTACTGAGAACATGATCTTAGTACCAACTCATCCACTTTTAGTGGCTTGGATAAGAATAAGAACGGTCGTAAATCAGCCTCTACGGAAGATTTTCCGCCTGACCTTCCCCGTTGTAGGTTGTACACAGCACTGCTGAGAATCTTCCCGGAAGTTACGCCACGATTCTGGTTAGCATGTACTTACTTGCTATCTTACGATATTGAAAGTTAAGACAGCTGACTTCAACTAAAGTGTAATCGCCTATCCGTCCCACTGTTGCTGTGCTGCAAGGTCGGAGCAACATCACAGATGAGGCGATCGCAATTCGCTCCCACCTGTTATGTAGTTTTTTTCATTGGAAGTGCACTGCAACTGACAAACTGTTACCAACTATCATCTTTCTGGCGGCCCGAGTGTCGTTTTCCATCAACCAACCTTGGAGTATTGTCTTAATTCCTACGCTGCTATATGGATTCCAACTGATAAACTTTTCACTGTCTAACGATTTGATTGAATAGTGCAGCTCTACATGTACCATATATCTTATTGAACACGTGCTGTGTGACCATCAGATAAATGTTAATTGGTTGATGTATTCCGCGACAATTTTGTTAACTCTTTTTTAATACGACGATTCGGAAATTTTTGGTAGCTCCTACATTTATTTTAAAGAAAATTGACCTGTCACTTATCGGATAAGGATTGCTGCATTCTTTACTAATGCATTAAAAACCGTAAACCCTCGTGGCTAAATGTTTTTTCGAAAGACAATCTAATTTTTCATTAATTTACATTTACTGTACTCATTTGTATGCAAATGTTCTACCGCATTCCTTGTTTGGGAACCCTTAGACTTTTTTCCAAAGTTAAAACCAGCCTCCTAAACAATATTCTCGGATTTTCGATACTTGCCTTGCAGACTATCACAGCATTCGAACAACACAAACTAGAAAGATTCTTTACTACGTTTACTAATTTAGCGACCCGTATGATGGGTTTAGTTTATGGGAAAATAAAAACAAACTAGCAAGAACGTGAGTGGTATTCATCAAGAAAACCACGGCAAGTAAAGAGTGACAGCCAACAGTTTGAACGCAAAGTACCGACATCTGTTGTTTAATAACTAACAATAGAGTATACTTCAAGGTTTCAAGCTTTGAGCATCCCTCAATCTGCTTGGTACCAGAACTTTCTTTGTCAGGACGCCTTTTGCGGACAAACATTGCGCGGGATAATTGTCACTCACGGGCGAGTTTGTTGACTCGCCTCTCGGTTACTTTAACGTAGGTTGCTTTATTTTGCTCTTAACTCCATTCTTAAATTATCAACATTACAATTTTCTTGCATGATGAATGGTTTTGAATGCAACAACTATAAGATAAAACAAATGGTCTTCCAACGTTATTTTGAAAACAGCTCGGTTTATATGAAATAAATTAATGCGTTGAGTTAAAAATTTAACAATTTGAAGTCAGTTGGATGAACACAAAAATTGTGAACCAAATCCAATGGAAAACACATGGTTACGGAGTGTTTTCTTTACCCACACATTACTAATAGGTGGCGGAAAACCTATCTAAGACTGACTGAACGTCATAAACAATAGGTGGCAACATTCGCATTCTCATGCCTTTCAATCAGGTTCTTTCAAGAAGAAAGTACTATACTCGACGTTACCTCCGGTTGGAACTCATCGTGGGCCAGCCGTGTTAAGATAAATGACGCAGTGATTAACATGATTGTCTCATTAAAGCTTGGCAGAAGCTAAACGCCAGGCCATGCCAAGTGTCTTGACTACTGACGGCTAGCAACAGTGATAAAATGGCAGTATTTTGGTTTTTGAAACAGGTTAACTTAAAAGTATATTGATGTGTAACAGTACTGATCAACTGTGGACAATGTCTAATTTTTATCCCACAGTATAGGTATCATGGTCGAAGGAAGTAATTTTCTGATTATTTTTAAACGTGACCGGAAAACATAAATTAAATAGTCGCCAAATATATTATACACGTGACATTTTTTAAGTGCAAAAGCATTATTTTACAGTTATAGTTAAAATCATTCTACCCAAAGTCTAATCCCGGTTAAGTGGATAGGCTGTATAATTTTTGATATTAATCCAACTTTGAAACAGATGATGTCGTAGTTGCTTGACAGTTTGAAATTTATTCAAAGTATTTCACAAACAAATGTTTGTAATGATATTTAAACCAAGTTTTTTGAACTCATAAATTTAGTTGCGAGAGTCAAATGGGCAAATGGGCGTCACATGGACAACGCACACAAAAACAATACCTATAAGCGAAGTTCTCACCAAGCATGAAACTACAAACAATGGTCAATTTTACTTTATTTTTTATCGTTTATTAAGAAAATCACGCTGAAATTGCTCATTACTACAGTGAGTTCCTGTTTTTATGAATGATAACCGAATAAACCATATTGCATTACGATGTCCATGGGGCTTGGTACAGTTGGCAGAGCTGATTTTCGGATTGACTTTAAGAAAAACCTGGGTGATTTGCACTTATCACTTGTTCGCTAGTAAGCTTCAAATTTTGAATTTCCCTCATGTTTTGAAAAGGATTGTCCGTCGTTTTGAATTGTCTAGAACCAGTTCAAGGTAAATAGCATCCTGTTGAGTAAAATTCAGTTTGGAATCAAAATGTTTAAAGATGAATTGCTGATCGTTTGGAGCCGTTAATAACTTACAGGAAAAATGTTATACCCATGTTCTGTTTACCGGTATTACTTCTTACTTCGACTTACTAGAGATTTCGTGTCTACCAAAACATATGCAAAGTTATTTACGTTAATGCGCACCTTTCTGCATGAAACTTCTAGTCGAACGCAAACAGTTGAAAGTAAATTGGTTTTCAGAAAAGTCTGCCTGAAAATAAACTCAGGAGGTTAATCTTCACAAATGAATTTTCTTGTGTCGAACAGTAATTGAAAGTATCACACATAAGCATGCTGATGTTAGAAAATGCAAATGCATTGAGAAGTTGAAATGAGTCGCGCTAATTAGTCTAACAATCTTAGACGTGATACGTACGTGGAGATAACACAACGTCCTCCACTACTTGAATTTTGATCTACCGTTTTTATATTTGTAGATGTTCTCAATAATTTGAAGCTCAGAATCTTCTGCACAAATTGGGTGCGCGCATAGATAGGTGCCGGTAACGATGTAAATTTTCTTCAGTATGAATTCAGGAGTATAAGAAAATTAAATTCATTAACGAAACAGACTGCACTTTTTGAACATATCCCTTTAATCAGCCCAGTTATCAATATTGTGTATTACTATTCCGCTATTTATTACAGTGTCGTTTCCGGTCTAAGCACTAACGGCTGTGTATAGTTAGAAATTGTAGGCCATGTATCTGTCACATAGGAACATGACACGGTCAAGAATCATTAACTACGTTTTTCTACAACTAGTCCACTTGATAGTTTAGTTCAGTGTCATAGCTTTTTCACAAAACACGTATATGATTTTTTACAGTATCTGCCCACCCGAGCTTCGTTCTTTCATTACGTGCTACTTCAAAGTTCAGGGCTGAGAAAACAAAACAAACAATGTTTGTCACTTTCTCCATTTGGCACTTATTTCTGATATCATTGAACTAGTTGGCGACTTTTAGGAAAAAGTATCTATTTTTTGAAGGCCAAAATGAACACTAGAAGGGACTTTATAAAATGTTTATATAAGGCTGATTCTGTAACAGCACATATGACTACTACTTACATTCAATCACTAACCACTGACAGCTAACACACTGATGGAAGAACTAAAATTACAAGTCGTATTAGTTACCTTTGCCATGGCAAAACTATGTGGTCGTCGAAAATGGGAGGCTGTAGGATGCTTTATGTTCCGCAACTCGGAATTGGAAATGGTAAACACGTTACGTCGCTAACTAAATGCACGCCTTTTCTAGTCTAATTGTCGACTTTATTTCAATAAGTTTGTTTTTCATTTTTTCGTTCTTAAGTTTCACTCGCTTGTTGATTTGTGATCTCTTAGACTGTTTTCAGAATCAACAATATTGAGCGAAAGAGTACTCAGGACTATGAATAAAGAATATGTATGTATATATTTTACTCTGTCACTAGATTAATAAATCGCCTTTTCTTTTAATGCCACACTTGCTTGGCCAATGACAGAAACTTGTTATATTTCATTTCCGGCTTGAGGCCGTATCATAAGAAAGGTGGTTGGTAGCTAGATAACAAGTTCTGGTGCCACGGATAAGTCAGCTCTTAATCAACTTGTTTCAAGGTCGTAATTAAGGCAGAAACATTGCGGTTTCTTGAAGATTTCTCAGAATAGAAATGTGACGCTTACTTTCTTTAGTGACACCGTGTTACTTTAAGTTTACCAACTTGAAAAACATGAAATTATGTTATTATAGTACTTACAGGGTGAAAGCCTCTGAATTTCACGACGCTTCCCATCAGTTTTAGTTGCCGTATTTTTATAAGTATTATTCATTTATAACTGATAACTAAATGCGCACAAACTTGTTAGTTTGAACAGAATTAAAGGTTAATAGTGATGATTATATCTACTGTGCAATTCATTCTTTTTTCTTGTTCTTCTCCATACCACCTTAACATAAGTTGACCGTTTGTGTTATTTTTTTGGGCTACAAGTTTATAATACATTTATGCAAATGTTTACAGTACTACATCATCCACTTGGTAGCTTTCGTTTACTTGCATGTCATTTTGCCGATACTGTACTCGTCTACGCATAAATCAACTTATATTTGAACAAAACAAAGAGACTGGTTATTTTGCGTCCAGCAATTATGCTAATATTTGCGCGATGACCAGGGCACAATGTGTACAGTGATTTGCAATCAGTATACTACATAGCTTAGTCTACGATCGATTTTGCCTACTTGATGTTATTGTCCATATTAATTACACAAACTGCCCATAGAAGTAACCCACAAAAATGTTCACTATACACTTTTGAGTAAAGCGGAAGTAAACTGATTCAGAGTATTCTAACTATGCTGTTTAGAACACGTATTTTTATTGATTAATTGTTACCGCTTCGAACTGTACATCACCAAAATTCGATCGCATTTTTTGCTTTCTGATAGTCATTTCAGCCAACTTCTTTCAAAAAGAGGCACTAGATTGGAGTTTCGCCCTTGTTAGAGTTTATCAGTAGTGCACATCAATGCCACACCCGAAATTAGAACTTCGGCCACGATTTCATGAAGCAACCGTATGGATTACTCTGTATTGACCCTAAATTAGGTACGACAGGATTATTCCGTTTGAATGCTGAAACACTTTGTTTTGCGAGTAATGATCAGGTTGCTCAATCGTTTCGACATAAGATGCTTACTCTCTGCTAACTCAAATGGGAGTAATTTACAACTCTAAATCCCGGATGACATCAGTAATTAACACCGCAACGAAGCCAGTGAAACAGTTGATCAAGCCAAACCCAAGGTTAAAATTCAATACATCCAATAACTGATTGTGTGATAATTTTGTCAAGTTCAAAGTTGTCAACTCCCGGTAAAGATGTAGATAACTAACTAATTAGGGAACGTGGATTGTGAAGTGAAGGATCATTAGTAAGACGTTTCCTTCACATTGTTTGTATACTCGCATGTACCCCAGTCTACCATCTTACAGTCAGTTAAAGAGCAGCAGACATAACCTCTACGGGGCTTTGTCCGGACAACGCAGCCTTCTTAACAATCAAGTTATACCAGTACATTTTGAACACATTTATCTTGAGCAACTTGTCTTATGTATCGACCAAATCAGCGTCGTTAACCGCTGCAACTTTCAGTGAACAGGTTCACATTTGATTTGGGTCAACATAGTGGAGAGTGTGGCCTGAAATATATTTCACCTTAATGAGCACGTAGTTTACTAACTATCGGGCGTTCATTCAAGCAACTCGGAATATAAACGTCATCAGTGTGGAGGTCGTAACGCACTCTCAATGTCCTCGTAAGATGAATCATCTGATGTAAAAAACAATTTCCGTATATCATAGAAAATACTGTGATTTAAAAGGAGGATAATTTTTTTTCATCAGAGGCAAAATAACTTATTCGAACGTTAAAACTACACACCAAGATAAGGCTGAAAGTCATCACGTTGGTCAAAACCTCATTTGCCTAGAGCACTTCTGCAAAATACTTCTTAGCGTGTATTGGACCCGTATTGGTTTCCAGTTCCTTTATGAATCGTCTTTCAGGTAGATCACGTCACTCACGACCATGGGTTCGAATTACTTATTCCAAGGCCAACTTTAAAGTTGAACGTTTCGGATCACTTGAACTGAGAAGGCTCTATTTGTGAAACCACATTTCGAACCTATAGTATGATCACAGTTAATGCCTCATCTTTTCAATTCATCCGAATAAACATTCTCTTATTGAGACCAATGTAACGTGCAAACAATTTTCACTTTCTCTACTATTGGGCTGAATGTTTCAAAGGGTGAACATTTGTAGCCATGCAGTTACACCTTCACTGTGAGTAAACAGATCTTCTCAGCCCACGTAAGAATCAACCCACCAAAACGACACATTAGACCCAGTATCTTAGAAATGAAGGCGTGTTCTGTGTCAAGAACAATACTGTGACAATAACTTTAAAAGGTGTAATCAGATATGAAAAGCATCAGTCACATTGTGTCAGCACCACCGCGAGTAGTGTGACGATTGTTGACATACTGGAGATGTACAGAGCAAACTCATTACTTCAAGTTGTCGGTGCAAATATGATTTTTATTTTGTGATCCATCAACTTCATGTATAAATGGTCATTTAGAAAGTGTTCAAATAAAAGTCTTTGGCAGCGGGACCTTTAAATTGTTAAATCTGAATTGAGCAAAAATATTAAAATAAATTGCCTGAAAGCTGAGGCTACACCTCTTACTTGAGTCTTTCTGCAAGTTTTGTCAAATATCCTGCGATGATTTGTTGAGTTGGATAAAATCAATAAGACATATACCATCAACCCAAATATTTCAACCTCAATGTTTAGTAAATTAAATAAATAGCTCAATGAAACTAATCGGTAAGATCAGTATTAATTGGGTTTTTGAAGTTGGTAGTGGACCGAACGTGAGTTTCGACTCGTAGGTCAAAGTGCTATTGGTTCGACCCTTCACCCTGACTATCTCTGCTAGTTGAGTCTAATCATGAACAAAACCGGTCGCGGAATGCCAGCTTAACGGTAGGCATCAAGAGGTCTTTCGGACCACTATGTCAGCAGCCAGCGTAAACTGGTAATCCGTAGGGGATAGTGTCCATTCGCACTAGTGGCATCCAAAGCATGCAACAGATCCTTTTTAATAGAATATGTACAAACTTATCGTAAATTTATTATTTATAAGTGGCTTAGCAGATTTGTTAACCCAGAAGAGACCCACTTGGGAAATTCCTGGGCTTCCGTTGGATTCGAACCACCGACGGAAACAGCATGCCCAAACCCGGCAAGCGCTCTGCCAGCTAATATTTTGGTTGAAATTGTTGTCTTTATTTTAGTCGGCTTCTATGGGAAGTGAAAATGAACCGTCCTTTCCTTAACCGAAGTCAGTAACAGAAATGGAATATACGCCCGGTCACTTCCCTTAAATCAAACAACCAAAGTGAACTAGCAGTTTACATATATTCTGTCTATCGGTAAGGCGTTTGCCGCGTTTCAGCATGCTGTTACTGTCGATGATTTGAATCCAACTAAAGCCCATATTTTTATAATCTGACCTCTTCATTGCCGATGTTTTTTACCGGCTTCTGCATTTGTACTACATGATGGTCGTTAGGAAAATTTGTAAACATACACTTAAAGGTGGGTCCGTCAAGGCTGCATAAGTGTCCTTTCGCAAACTTTGTAAGCTGCCCAAAAACAAGTGCATATACTCCTAACTATTTACTGTTGGTCTGCGGATGAAAACAAACAGAATGACAAGACGCACCAGTCATTCGGGCTAACGACCAAAAAATCGATGAGTGGCAACTTGCATAAATACACAAATGATCACTGCTGAGTTCTATCAAACGGTGTTGTGTCTTGGTATGTTCTTTTTTCCACAACAGCGTACGCGAAAAGTGTGAAGGAAATATCAGGTGAAAACCAGAATTTCAAAACAAATCACTAGCTTGTGCACTGCTATAATTAGATGTGGCATGTCACCACGTACAGCTAGCATTGGACAATGACCCAGTAAATTAGATGTGCATGTCTGATTTCTCTCACCTAAGCATGCATCAAATGTATTCCTAATAGTGTTACAAAACTCTTAGTGAATATGGAAATGGACGTTGTCTGATGATAGCTTGAAGAAAGTATTCTGTTGAAAGCCTATGTAACATCACTGTACGTTATCTATATTACATTCTTCGCACCCAAACAAGTATTTTAGTATGGAAAGCGGGAATCAAAACAGCCTACCATTTCTGGATATGTACATCAAAAGGAATGCAGATGGCCTGATTCAACGGGGTCTAACGCAAGAGCACTTGGACATGTCAGTGCTTGCGTTTTGAAAGCTTTGTTCCTTGATCCTATAAAGAAAGTTTGGTGCGCACTTTGTTTGATCGGGCCAGACGTATTTGTACTGAAGATACTGTTCAAAGAGAGATGACCCTGTTAAAGACCACTCTACAACTAAACGATTGATCTAAAACTGTTTATTGCTAGATTTAGACATCCCAGTGACATTGGAATACGACCTAACATAGTGTCCAAAAAGCCGGTATTTCTTCCTCTTCCCTTTAAGGGTGATAATGTATGTCAACTTATTTATTGTCATCTGGTTAATTCTATCGCGAGAACATACAATGCAGTTGTCCCATTGATCCTGTTCAGAACATTCCGGATCCCAACGCCCTGTGTGAAACAACCGGTACCCCAGACAGTCAAACCCAACGTTATCTATGAATATAGATGTAGGTGCGGAGCATATTACATAGGGAGGGCTGAGCGCCAGTTACGAACCAAAGTCAAGGAGCACATCCCGAAGTGGGTCAAAAAACAGGTCACGCAAACAAATGACGTCACAGTCGCACATAGAAACAGAGAGCCTGCATCAACCATTGCTCGTCGTCTTCAAATGACGCAACGCCAGTGCGATCCCATAACGACATTTTGCGTTATCTACTCAAAGTTTTACAGGTGAACACTGCACTGTTCTGAAACTGTTGCAGTCCGAAAGTTCAAACCCGTGTTGTGTGATCAGAAACAACTGTTTGTAGGTTTGTCACTACCTTGGTAGTGACAATAATTGTGCACTCTGACAAATGACTTTTTCTGGTACCTTGTTCACTTTCTCATACTGATGTATATATATATATATATATAAAGATGCGGTGAAATTTGTCCGGACGTAAATCGTGTAAAATCAGCCTCCTGTTTATTTATTCATATTAAATTCTGGCTGCCATTCGTCATAAGTTGAACAACATATTTTAATCAATCGTCTTAAAGTTATCTGTTTCGTCCAAATGCGCACAACGGATAATTTAAACGATCCTAAACTCGAGCAGCTAC
The DNA here is from genome assembly GCA_014338405.1 of Paragonimus skrjabini miyazakii. NCBI lineage: Eukaryota > Metazoa > Platyhelminthes > Trematoda > Plagiorchiida > Troglotrematidae > Paragonimus > Paragonimus skrjabini miyazakii. The sequence goes on along the minus strand of JTDE01002855.1, from coordinate 30,551 downwards.
AACTTCACATAAAACACGTTTAGGCCTAACAAACTCCGTGAAATTGTGCGTTAGAAAACTCTAGCCAGGATTTAAGAGAACAGCACTGTAGTTACCAACGCTTGCCTCCTGCGAGTTCATTTCAGGATAAGTACAGACCGTTTATATGATCATCATTGGAATTGAAAGTCAACCCATGTGTTTATGATGCAAGCGTGTTGATTGCTGCATCTTACGAAAAGTCACCAGACTAGTTAATCGTTAATTATTAGTGAACCTTAAATGTGCGTGATTAATTGCAGGAATCTAGTTGACGTCTTACAGTGAGTTGGGTTCATGCTGTCATCAAATTTCAGGGATGAAAATTCTGGAGCTCACACTGCTCTTTGTTATCAGTTTTTCCCGTAAAGTTACGGAAGTAAAACAGTAGATATAACTCGCATTCTTTACAGTAAGTCACCTTACTGATTCTTCAGAGCGGCTTCTTCAAAAGAAGACGGTCTGACGTGACGGCACTAATCACTTTTAGTGGTGCCAAACTCATGTTTCACGCCTGTGTTTAGAAAGGGTCCTTGTACTTAAGCTTATCCTGACATTGAGGGCACAAGTGATCAGTGATCTGTCGATTGTCTATGACTGCAGGCAGAGTTGATCCTGAATCAAGGGCGTAAATAAGTAGCCACGGTAATGAATCGCATAGGTATTTTCGTTGTCAGTTTTATTTGATCAGCTTGACAGAATATTCTACAAGATGTGTACGTTTGCATTCCATATCACAGATTATCTATCAGACATAACATAGAGTGGGGTTGGCATAAAGCACATCAAAAATTAGCTAAAACGTTTGTTTTTGCGTATCACATAGGAGAACGACGCCCTACAACGTTAGACTGAATGAGTTTCAGCATTCCCTGAACACAGATCAAACAAACACTTCTCTAGCTCTTTGACAAATAAATGGTTTATGGTCGGTTAGCATCAAGTACGTGAAGCAAACCAGAATTTTAAAACAGCTCGACACTCGCTTTTGACTAGATATAAATGTGCCCACATCATAGCTGGCTAGTCATCCACTCACAATTACTGAGGTCGTCTAAGATTTTCGTTTGTTTCATGGTGCCGGTTGATAATAAGGTTTTTTGCAGAATACCATCAAGTTAATTACAGGTGGTTTGCCCATCTCAGCAGACTTACTTCGAGCGCAGTGAACCGAATTGAAAGGACAAACCAGATTGTTGAAAAAGGTTGTTTACTAAAAAATACATTACGCGTCCAAAAAATTTGCCGAGGGATATAGGTAAAAACCATGTTGCTTCATCACCAATTCTATAATGCCATATTAGAAAGCCTGCATCATAGAGTACATTGAGCGGCACATCAAACAGGTATAATTCCAGCTGTAAAAGTGTACTTAAGTTGTCATAAATGAATGCACAGCCCAGACAATAGCGTTTAGATCGGGTCACTTGACTCTACTTCTGGTCTGATTCAAAGTGTAGTAGATATCTTTGAACTGTCGATTAACGGTTCCATTTTAAAGGTAATGAATAAAAGAGCATATTGATGATAAAACGAACAACAAGTTGACAGTGGTAAGATGGTCTGTGATGCTGTTCATTGATGGACATTTATTGTAAGTCAAATGGAATCAAAGAAGCACGAACACAAGCACTATTTACGCAAAGCCGCCATGCACTCTCATCATTAAAAGTAGCATGGAGATGGTCAGTCTGATGGCACGTCCCACACATCACGTACACATATTTCTGATAGTCGCTTGCAGATCGCGGTCCTTCTGGCACTGAGACTTACACTTTAGTATCTAATGATTTGAGTAGTGTTATACTAAACACAAACAAGGCAGTAGATTATATAAAAAAAATTTGTTGAAGACTCAGCCAATATATGCGATGTCAGACGATCAGCTGGAAGAAGCTTGGTCTTTCTCAATAGCACTTTCAACGGCTCGGATAAAAAAGGGTTGCTTTAGATACATTCGGTCTCGGGAACAACCGTTTTGATTCTCAGTGGTCAGCCTACTGAGCTGGACGGCGTTATTTATTTCCTAGGAAAGCGATAGTATTGAACAAAAACTTTGTGGTCATTCAACAAACTGCGGTGGCCTGTTCACTAACTGTGGGTGCCAGAATTTTCAGCTAGCTAGGGCATACGCAAAACTACAACTGATTGAGATCGACGTACATTTTATTTTCAATTTTAGTCTTAGCCGGCTAGAATGTTTATGCAACAGAGCTGAAAAGCTACATGTTTGGTCTGTGCGGTTTAATAGTTGGAACCGAGTTAGTTCAACTTTTTGCCCGATAGCGTGCGGAAATTTCAAAAGTTTCCCATAGCGCACAAAACAGCATAAAGTGAATTGTGAGGAACAAGTTTACGATAAATGTGATGTTTCCGTCAGACATATGTACCAAAAGTTGAAACAATCCAAAACGACTGAAGATGTCCACGTTGATAAAGGTAAACGGCTTCGAATTTAAATGATAATTCTAAGTAGCACTGGGTATAACTAGTAACAATTTGTGTATACCGTCATTAATATTCAAACGTTGAGGAGCTGAATAGCGTACGCAATTCAATAGTGGCCAAAATAAAAGCAATACGATTCGTGATACATTATCTTTTAGCTAGCCTAAACAATTTGTGAAGCACTGGGAAACACACATACTGAAACAATATAAGTTAACGGAATGACTGCTAGGTATAAGCCGTCTTTCTTCAACTTGAGTATTTCGGAATCTGAATAGTGTTGCAATAAATCCATTTCAACCTTAATACAACGATCACGCCTCAGTTACACTGTTTAAGCTTTAAGCCGAATATAAGTAAAAAGATGGAAAATAGTAAACTGCAACCAGTTCTTAGGTGGATATATTAAACCCATTAAAAATGTTCGGCAATGACATAATCAACGGTGACATGGCGGCAAGATATATCGAACTTCCGGGCTAAGTCAAAATACGCAAACATTCCGGAAACCAATCGTTCTTAGAGGCTGTACATTTGCGTCAACTTTGCCACTGACCACTGGTTAATGTAATCACGTGGAAAGTTGAAAAGGAAAAAGTTAAAGATGTATTTACACCGCGGCAGATACACGTAAAAAACAAAGAAATCTTTAGGCAAAGATGAAATAGTGATGGCTTGTTTAACAAATCTATTCATTTTAAACATGCCGGCTATTTCAGTTCACACCAACACTCTGTTCCCACCGTGGACTTTCTGTGGCTACCCAGCATTTTTTTTTATTATCAGTATCGCACATAGCGCCACCGATTAAATTTTCATTTCAAAGTTCATTCGACCTATCGATTATGATTTTGGCTAATGAAGGTCTGTCAGAAATTAGTTCAATAATGAAACGTAGCTGAAATCTCCTCAAAATTAGTTTTTTTCTAATAATTTCCAATAGTCAAGAGGTCCATCTAACGGGTATAATCAACGAATCTTCCTTCTGTATTGTCATGATCTGCGCTTATCCGAAGTGAACAGATTTTGTTTTAAGTTGTGCAACTCCAGCAGACAAACAGTGCCTAATCTTAAAAGCTACTACTAGGCTGGGTTAGTTACTCTTTGGAAAACTACCATTGGATCTCCAACTTACCAAATTATAATCCAATCCGATTCCAAAACAGTTAACACGTGAAATGTTTGGATATTATCAGCCTATTCGCAAGAATTTTTATCAAACGGCAAAATTACA
>JTDE01002855.1:0-26751 GCA_014338405.1 Paragonimus skrjabini miyazakii | reverse complement strand
TTCTTTCAATCATTTTGACAAAGCAGCCATACATACAACTCGTGTGAATTTTTCGAAACGAATTTTTCCTTTTATTTCTTGCAAAATATAGTTAGAATGTGCGGTAACTAGGGGGGACTACCCAATTTCTGCGTGTATGATTGTGTGAAAATTTTCCAAACGAGTTGTAAAGTGGTTATCTTTTAAGTGCAAACTATCTCGAAAGACAGAACCGTATCTCGTTTAGTTCTTAAACGCATGTTCGGGTGGGCCACAAAGTAGACGTATTCTATATAATTAGTTTCCTCTTCTGCAACGAAAAGACGTCTTCTGTAAACTGGTAAGACAATACTAAGCAAACATATTAGTTCGTTCTCTCAAATGCCAGGATAGAACGTGTAGGTGCATCAGTTTTTTTCATAATTCAGTCTAATGCACTAATATGAAATTGGCGTTAGGTGCACAGCTGCGTGAACATATATCACACCAACTTGTTTTTCTACAAATGTGTCTATTTATTCTTGTGTCGTGGTTGCACTTACATTTATTCAGAATGTAAAATACTCTTATATGAGAAACGCTGCATAACTGGGGTAGTTTTGCTGTCTTATCTATAGGTTGGTAGCCTAGCGTTCCAGTTTCCCATGGTGTGATTCGTTTTCTTCATGAAAATGAATTCTTACGCAATGCTGAATATCTCTCGTTTTCTTTCATATCCTCTAAAGCTCCTACATTTAAGTAAGCGTTTTGCTGGTTACTTCTCCTTCAGTGTTGACATTCCTTCCATTTTTTGTCCCTTGGTTTTGTTCGTAAAGTCTGCAGGTCTTCCATCCATTCTCTTATACACTCACTGAAATCCGTTATATCAAGGTGTGATGATTTAATTTCTTTTTTTCAGAACAGATTGCTTTTAACAACTATTAATCTTTGTGTATCGTATTTATTCAGTGCATTCATCTTCATATATGTATCAGAAGATTAACGTAGTGCGTGCACAAACGTCTACAAATGGAACATTAATTTTACTTTATTTGTTCTTCTACCTTTTTCTGAATAGGAATTTTCTAACAAACTTGCAAAGTTTTACTTGCATCATATTTAGAATTAATTTTTCTTTCATTGAGGTTCGCCACCTGCTCTTTCTCTTTTAATACTTTTTCTAAATTACTGATTGGTTATACATGACCCGTATCTACGCTTCATGTACAATAAAGCTTTTTGAGTAAACTCACTGTGACCCTGAATAAATACTCCTAGCTCGACGAGCATCCTGTTAACCTACGGTTTTAACAGAAGCGATTGCGAGCGATAGCGTAAGCATATGAGGTGCAAGCACATATCTTGTGTTCATGGCAACAAGCTCAAATGGGGGAGTGCTACGAGATGCATTGCCTGACAACCAGTTCAGGCAAATCGTGGAAAATTGTTGAATTCATGGTTGTAGGTACCAGTGTCTTTGAGATAGCAGATATCCACAGGTAGAATCAAATGTCATTTGTTTGAAGTAAGGCTGGAATATTTTGGTAGACATTTTCTGAAACAGATTTACTTCGGGGTAAATTGTGCTGTATCGTTGTGAGTCACCCATCACATTATAAGACCAATCAAGTCATCAATATGCGTTGTACAGCTGTACAACCGGACGCACGTGAGTTTCAAATCTATTTTAATTCTTTTTGTTTGTTCGCTTGTTGGTCCCCTATAATCAAATTAATTCTAACCCCACGACTGTCCTGTATGACCATCTCGTCCGATTCACTCTGTCTTCTGACTGCTTTGCTGGATAGTTGCCTTTCATAAATATATGGCGTCTCTGTGGACTGGTACCTGATCTGTTCTTAGTAAACTTTTGTATTCAGGCATTCCAGTTCAACAGTTAGAAATCGAGTCGTACGAACAAAAACGTAATTTTACTGAGAACGATTCAATATTTCTGATACTTTTACCTGAGAACTGCTCGCGACGATATAGGACATGACAGCGTTAGTCATTGATTTTGCAATTATAGTAGCACCCCAAACTGTTTGGTGTGCTTCTTTCTGTTTAGCCAAGCTTCTTGCCGCTAGGACGATATAACTGGGTCAACAAGAGCTATGAATGACCGACCGTGGACGGGAAGCTTATTTTAACGCTAATTTGGGAAACGAACCTATAGATGAACCAACCCCTTAGTGCCGAAGCGACGAAATTTGATTTCAGTAACTGATATAAACATCCATTCATTTTTAAGCGGTTATATTTTCTTCTAGTGAAAATTCGTTATTTAGAGGCCTCTTTTCAATATCATGAATAGCTTATTTTTTTGATGCGACGATTACAAAATCAAATTGGGCATCCGGAATGCATTCTGAACGGCGAGCAATAATGAACTGACAAAGATCCGTTTTTGCTTTACGGGAACGATACCATGGAAATTAATCTGTTCACGTTTAATCTCAGAATAACCTATTTTGGGCAACGAGCAGAGCATTGGTACGCTTCTATATGTATATATCAATGTTCGCTGAGGGAATTAGGACGAATCACTTGGTTACGGCTGAAAGGTAGACTGACTTGAATGGGAAAGCTTGGCTGAAAAGTTTAAATACACCTATCTATAAATACCGGTTAGATGGATTGCAAAAATATCCCCCTCAGAGTTTAGAAAAGTAGGAATAAAAGTTAAATGGAGACTTCATGTAATAGTTCGAATCTTTAGGGTAAAGGATGTTTTTATTACTTTCAAGATTATCCATCCAAGTAGTCTTATATATTAACCTGGAATTATGAGGAAATGTCAAACTATTCCAAAAACCCGGGTCAACGAATTTCAGAAATGTTTAGATTTAAGCACTTTATGTCCCTCTTAGTTTGAGCAACTTCGATTAATGCTTACACAAAAACTGCTGATGAGTGTGGTTATAAGTCTAAGTAACCAATTAATTTATTTTACACAAAAAGTAAAAAACAACAAACCCGATTAATGCACAGTCAGAATGTTTTTCAAACATTTCTTAAATTCTTAGCAAAACAGTATATTCGACGTTGGATTTTCATCGTAAGGATAAGTGATTGGGAAATAAACTTCTATATTTTGTAACTAAGACTTTGATAAAAAGCCTATTGTAGAGTGGATAGATCGTTGATGGTAAGCGTACATCTCACCTTGTTACAGGTTCAGCGGACAACAAAACCAATCAAAAACAGCTGACCAAGCTGAACATTCTTGTATACTCAGCGTTGTGATTTCAAAGACTGACGACTAGAATTAAAAGGAACACTAGAATTTGCTACATTGATCTTGAAGAAGGTAATTAAAGCTGCCTTGCTCTATTCAAATAGGAAAGCAAAACGGTCACAAAACACTTCTATTAGGTTACTTGCTTGCGGTCGGTTTCGAAGCCTGAATATAAACAGCATTTCACGAGTAAACCGTGTTGCGCAAAAGCACAGAGTTTTATTGCTGTGATGTTTTCAGATAAGTGGAAAAAACGGTTGAACCGGAAATTGGGTCATAAGCAACTCTTTCACTTCATAACATACCACACGCTTGCACTAGGTCGTTTCGACTCAAATAACTATCGCTTTTGAAAACGTTTGAAGTCTTTGTTTTCAGTTTGATTGATTGAGGTGACCATTTCCATCCGCAACATTCAAAAATGTCGAAGAGCAAGCATAAAATGCCCATTGGAAATTATTGATTCCGTTGTTTAACTGTTATCACAATAAACGTAGGTTGAGTGATATATGGAAAGCAACCATAGCAAAGGAGGTGATGAAGCCAGGCTTGAAACTAACGTTTAGAGTGAATTAAGCAAGATAACAACTGGTCTGCTGACGTAAAGGCGTGCATCTTAAGGACACTTGCTTGAAGACAGAACAAAATTAATGGCGATAGATAAAAATCATTATGTAAAGGAAATAATGATATTGACATACGGAGTTGTAATAAGGCTGCTAGGTTATTTGTAAAGTGAAAGGCAATTAATTTGCGGGAGGAAAAAGTATCTGAGTAAAAAGACAGGGGGTGAATTTCAGAAAACAGAAATTAAAACTGAAAGATAAGACAAAGGGGTAAGACAACTTGCCAAGGTGACAGATGATGGCACTCATTCACCTTGACATTCATTTGCCCGGATTTATTTACTTACTGAAAACTACCCTGATGTACTTCACAACTTATTTTTTTCTAATCAATAAATAAAACAAAATACGCATGTGAAGACATTTTTGTGATCCGTCTTGTTCACTTTTTTGTTAAGATACTTGAACTAAACCCGGTTCAATGTGTACGAAATCACTTCCGATCTTCTTTGCTAATAACTTTTCTTTCAGTTTTTAATGTGCAAGCGGCTTATTTGCGCTTACAGATGCGAAGGAAGATAAGCACCTCTTTAAAACGAACATTCTGGAAGGTTGTCGTTAGGGGATTCCTCAAAAAACAAGTGGACTGCAAGTGTCTTCTAATTAAGATTGAAATTCTTTCCATCAAACAAAGGTGAACATTTTCTCGGGCAATAGTCTCTATTGCAAACCTTGCGCCGCATAACAATCTTCGCAGTTAACTGGAGTTGTTTATCGTTTTCTGGAAGCTTACCATGAAAATGTTGTTGTTCATGTTCACTTTTGTCTGTTACGGTAAAGTTTATCACTGCGTAGTATAACATACTGCGTAGAAGTCGTCAGCGTGCAAACTTTTCAAAAATTTTGTACCTTGCCTGTTTCTATGCAACGTCGGCATTTCCAATTCCTAATAGGAAATCGAAGTTCTTGTACTAAGGGTTGAGTTAATCAGTTAGTCCTTTCAGGTGAACTTTTGGATTAAAACAGTGAGTGTACTTATTATGTCCGCTGTCAAGTTCCTTTTTTGATTTCCGATCGAAGTGCCTGCTGAAGACAATACGAGAAAAGATTCACCTTCAGAAATTTCATATGACCAATTGGGAAATCCTTGGCAAAGAGCAAGCACGCTGGATATCCAATTAAAATCAAACATTAATGTGACGACAATTGGTATACTTAACAGTGATAAAATGATTTGCACTTACTCTCAACTACTCGTTAACTTTTTTTATGTGAAGTCTTGAAATATCCATTTTATCGCAATCTTTTCAAAATGGATGTAATCGCCTTGAGTTTCAAGGTGAAAAGATTCCGTCATAGTCTGTAAATGTTAACTCATCATTAAATTTATCGTGGTAAGCTTAACCGAAATTTAAGCTGGTGCTGCAGTGGGTTAGAATAAAACTGTGTCACTAAGCACAACCGGTGAGGATATGTTGTTCTTCGGAATTTCTCTCGGGTCATACAAATTAAAACTAACAGGTAGGCACCCATAATAGACAGCAAACGAAACTATTACATAAGTTATCCATAAGTGCCAGTAATAAGTCTGAAAATTTGGGTTTTTGCGTATGTGACTTACCAGGTCTTAATTTACACTGACCATCTTCCGATTATGAATTTACTAACCTGTGTAATTGTAGTTATTCGAAGATTATTTGGGGAAAGACTTAGTCCAGATTTGCTTTAGAAATGTCAATGCCAAATAAGACAAAAACGAAAGTTAATTTAATTTTGAGACTTTTCACGGTAGGGCAAAGCCTACTGAGATAGGTCAACCTCAGTTTGTTAATGCAGTGCGCAGCTTATCGGTGTATTCATTCAAATCAACATCTCAGATGTAGTTATTTCAATATATGTCTTTAGTTTATTGAATTATTTTGTTCGATTACATAAAATATTTCGTAATAGATGGTAAACGTAAGTATCGTCAGCAGACTATTCTGCTATTTGTCGGAATCCATCAACTTTTAATTTTAATCAATAATCATGCTATTTAAGATCCTATTATTTTGCGCACTTAGCTTTTGATATAACGTTTTTTTTCTTTAACTGCGCAATGGTTGCACAGACAAAGTGAAAACTATATTTCATGTTAGTTTCATAATTACTTAATTAGACATATATCGTTTTCACAAAAGAAAATTTTTCCTTGCTCTCTGTTATCATGATACAGTATCCCAATTTTTATAACTGTTATTTTTCATCATGCAGGTGACAGACTCAAACGTCTTTATATTAAGCCTTGTATTATGCTATAAGATTTAAGCGATGTTTTTCAGAAGATATGCATATAAACAAATGAGAAAATGAAATTCTTGCGAAAAAACAAATAAACGGCAAAACTTGAGGTTTGCTCGTGCAAACTGTTCCAATTGGATAATCGCTGAATTCATGGAAGCAGCTGCAAAATAATCCCGAAATATTGATGATTGCTGAGGTTCTGCTGAATGTACCTGCGCGCGAGCACCTTGGTATTTTGCATCTTGCATTTCTCCGAAGTACAAAAAGGTCATTTAAAACAGCTACCCTATAACTGATTTTCGGTAGGTGGTCAGTGACAGGAGGGTGTCTTATTGGTTTCTGTGTTGTTTCTGAGTTGTAAGCTGCTCGCAGTGTTTACAACCACTTTATGATCTTTTCGATGGGTCAGATGTCCACTGGTTGGTTAGTCTTTCCGTCACGGTACCTATCGTAACTAGACAAAAATATCCCGTATTCTGTAAACTATATTGACAATCGCATGTGTAATATTAGCATATATGTCAAATATCATACAAGGGCTGATAAAAAACAGTTATGTTTACAGATAATTAATGATTTATGATATATGTCAGATAGGTGTTCCGGATTGAGTACCAAATGAGTAAAGGGGAGGTAATGGGTTGCGCTCTAATAAACCTTTAATTGTGTGATACATCTATTTTGAATACACTGATCTCATGGCATTACACATAACAACCGCTTGAGAAAAAACTGCTGAATGTGGAGTGGATTTTATTAGTCGCGTTTTCTTTCCTACTCAAAGCTTCGTAATATCAATAAAAAAGTTACAAAATTAGACTTGACCTTAGTCAGTTAAACTGTTACTGAACAGCAAATAAGCAACCATGTCGCAGCCCACCTGGACAACCTGACCGGTGTTCACTAAAAAGACTGTTAGTTTTATATTGTTTTCAGTAAACATTAAAACAACGAGCAACAAAACATTCAAAGAATACAGTTTGGGAAAAACTAAACAGCCAGATCCCAGGTTTTGGCAGTAGCTGGTCAGAGTTAATTTTTTAAAACAATGCTTCAAAATCACAATTTTACTACGGCAAGCTGCCTGAAAAACGTATGAGAATACTGAGATGGTAATCAATGAAGATTAGTGTTCAGGTCACATTAACTGAAGTCGTCTACTACTCATCGGCAATCAAAATATCGTCCTAAACAATTTAATGTATTTTGTGTTTTCAGCTGGAAGATGAAACCTAATTAAAAATCCATTGAGTGGAGTTGACGGAACAGCTAGGTTGCCGCCACTTAAGGCAATTGGGCGATTTCAGCGTTAATCATAAATGAGTTTGGCTGAGCGTTTGCTCACATGATTACCTTATGAAAGCACGGCCGGATTTCTGATCCTGGTTGGAGCAAGGGCGATATTACTGATTGACTCTGGCGAAAGCAAAACTTGATTTCACTGCTTATTTTCTAAAGGGTCTGCACAAGAAGTTTATCGGATTGCAAAGCTTATGATCACCTGGGAATAACTTGGAATTTGTGTGTTATGGCAAGCACTTCAGACTAACATTTCACACACACCAGGCATTCTTTAGTTCCAGAATGTTCTAACTATGCTCAGGATAAGCATGTGCAGCAGTTACAACCGTAGAACAATTCTTTAGAAAACTTTCTTCGGTCAACACAGATATGGTAGTTTTGTAGGTAGTTAATATCAGCAAGGTCTAAGTTTTATCAGCCGCAAGTCTTAAATGTGAAATAATGGGCTTTAATTAGTCTCCAGGGTGACAGAAAAATCGTGTTAATCAAAGCCGATAAGAAAAACTCGCGTACTCTGTAAACAGGAAGACTTACGTTAATAAGGAATATATACTTTTTGCGCATTTGTTATAAAAAAATATACCAAAGTGAATCTGCTTTATCAAATACTTTTCAAACTGCAGGCAAATTGGATCGTAATCAAGGTGACCACAAAACAACAGTCAATATGAATGCATTGGTTTTTAATGGCATATGGTCGTCTCTTGAATAATCAGTTGGCGGATGTTCAGAAGACATATCAGTTCTATTAACTTTTCACAGGCGCAGCATCGTCAAACATTCTTTGCATTGGGAATAAGGTCGACCAGACTACAATAAAACAAGGTCGACACACGTTGCAAACTTTCTTCGCATCTTACGAACGTGTCCACGACGGTTGCGCTGAATTGTACGAAACAAGAATATAGCAAATGCAGTGGCTTATCAAATAGACACCACTCACGTTGACAAAATTTCAAAAACCACCGTCTAATATTTTGATGTGCCATTTTATCTACGACTGTAGTTATCGTTATAATAAGCGCTTTCATGAAATGGCATTCAAGGTTTGCCAGGTTTATATTTTGACGATACATTTCTGATTGTACTCGAGTGAACTAAATAATTCTTAGACTTCTTTTGATCAGGCTTCGAAGACAAACTATTGTGCTGACATTTTTCTGTTGAACGTTTTATCCTTTCCTGCTATAGTTGACACCAAGAAGGTTTTGTATCGCTAATTGCTGCAACATAGAAACCTTCCTTCGAGATAAGTCGAAACTTACAGTATAGTATTTGACAGTCACAGAAATCTATTCCCCGAGCATGTGTTCTAGTTGAGCTTCGTGATATATATCTCTGCAAATACAAGAAGAATTTACCGGACAACAAACTGAAATGACAGCATATGTTCCAGAAGCTGTTGCAGTCATACATCAGAAATTTGAAAATACAGTTTTGAGAAAAGCGTCCCACCGCTCTGTTCGTCACTTCTAAATGCAAACTGTGGTTCGTAAAAATCGTGCAAAAGAAACACAAAACAACGGGGTTCCGTTAGAAAAAATCGGTTTTATCCGGTTTTTGAGCATTATAAGTCGTACTGGTTGACTGATCCCCATAAGCCTACATTAAATTAGCAGTTGTATCAGCTTGAATTCCTGAACAACCCGGAAGGTCAGTCAATCCGAAAGTAAATAATATGAATATTTGTTGGATTGTAAACTGGCACATATTAAGAAAGTGTGTCTTTTTTCACCACTTCATTGTTTCGGCTGACAGTTATTTTTCACATGCGTGTGCGAAACTAAAATCTTTCCTTGAATAGCTCTATGAGACGTTCGTTTGGTGTGCAATTTTCGAAACCATTGTAAATCATGTCGAGTTCACTAATTACAAGCAATCTACACAAGAAATAAATATACTGAGCAACTCCTGAAGCTTTGGATGTAAATAATAGTGCAGTACTTTTCTATTAAGAAAATGACCCACACTTATCTGATGAGTCTCAGTGGCGCTTCCGTTCTGTTAACTCAAGATTAAACGTTCTAAAGAAATTAAGAGAATCGTTATAAAGCTACATTAACCTGGCGACAAAGGATTTGCTTATCAAAGTGAAACCATTCAAACGTCGATTAGTGGTACCTTTTAGAATGCAATTAAAGCAATATCCACAAATTATCTGCCACAGTCATGTAAGTTCTATTGCACGCGCTATGTGGTCACCCCTCCCCTGAGTGAGAGCAAATGAATGCAGATTTCCTTTGATTCGACATCCATAAGCATTAATAGGATACAGGCGGTGAACGTCACACATTCACTGAATAAAGGTGACTACACATCATTGTTTGGAACACAATGGCTAGCTACGGGTGCGCCCAACAAGTCAATATCAGCGCACGGATTAAGTTAGATGTGAAACTAACAAATTAATTTTTTGATTTTTTTCACCCACTTTCCCTTAGAAATTTGTTTCAGTTTCCGTAGTCTATACTCACTTGATAGCCCGTTTATCTGTGAGTTAAAATAACGCCGATTCATTACCTGCTTCTGATCAGTTACTTGAGCGTTGACCGTAATTCGTGCCTTCGAACGAGCCGAATTGTTTCTTTGGTTCAGTTGGCCTGAAATACCGTACTGATTAAAAATGAAGGATAACCCTGAAAATGACATTGACTGTAATTTCTCAGGTAATGTTTTCCGTGTGTCTCCAGTCATTTTTAAGAACTATCCACTTCAAAACTTCATTCGATATTTTTATAACTAGCAAAAGTTGTCATAACTATCAGCAATTTTGTAAGTTATAGAAATAGTTCCATTACAAACTACTGCGAAAGGAAACATTTAATCGACCAGCACATGTGATCAGGTCTAAATCACTCACTTACTTCGTGGTGCTCCCATTGACTAGTTGTTCTCCACCACAGAAAACTAGAGTTTTATATCACTGTAGTATAATAAGAATTTATTTATTATTTTACAGGAAATTTGCTCCAGACTATCATATTTTTAATGAACACGGCTTCTTATGTACTCGGCAAGATTGCAGTCAATCGAAGATTGTAAATAAAACACAATACTGGAGGATTTTGAATTGTACTTCATTTTGGTTATGACTGGCTTTCTTGCACGCATATTGTTTTAGTAATTATCAAAACTGATCACCTGTGCTGCAGATTTTTGTTAAATTTTATTTATTTCGCTGCCGATGTTCAATTCACTGGTCTATAATAAAGTGTGCGGTTATAGAAACAAAACTGAACGGAGCCGAATGAAGCTACTTAATTCTATAAACTCAGCTCTCACTTTGGAAGCAGTAATCTGATATACGTATTTCAATTTGGCCCTTAAGTGACCCCACGTATTTTCGTTTATTGATTTTACATCAGGAGAATGTGAAAATGCGATTGACTAATGGACATTAATCAAAATGACCAAATGGAACTCCGCTGTTTACAGCTTTCAGAAATATAAAACATCCTTCCCAGTTATGAACGTTCGTCAGGCCGTGGTTTTGACCAATGACAGACTAGTGTGTGGATTGACTTGATATATGGGGTTAATTCGGCGAAATGTGTTTTGACGTTCAACGCTGTTATGTGTGGCATCTGACGAGAACATACAAAACGGTACTAACATCTTGCAGATCCGCTCATCTGATTTCCTTATTCAAGTTTATAGTTTTGTTCGTGCTCTTGGATGCACAGATGTGTAAGTGATTTTTATGAAGTTATTTTAGCTATTAAATGCTCAAGATCATATTCCATGAATGGCCTTAAGTTAATTTTTTCACTCATTGCACTCTTCTCGTTCACATTTTAGCCAGACCGGAAAATCCAACCTATAGTCTGAATGCGCAGATAACGCCATTCACTCTTCTGTTGTGCTTTTCATTCTATAACAACGCATAGCTTATCTAAACACCATCAGTTAGTTTCAGTTGTGAATTTCATGTTAACATCAGTTTGTCTGTAGAAGGCCTTCCCCTAACAACTGAGCAGTTGAAAAATGTGCGGGTATTAATGAAGATTACAGCTTGTGATAAGTCGCTCATTTTATTTTTCACCGAAAGTAGGTGACGGAAATCAAATACAGACTTGTAACCATTGCATTGAAACACTTATCGCATTTGTCATTCCTCATTTTAGTCTGCACTAATGACAATTAACAGTGATTCAACGTAGAAAGGAACTATTCCGTCAGATAGTTATCTTAGATTTGAATAGGTTCACTGACATTTTCGTGTCACAGTTTTGTGCAAAACAAACCGGGTAAAAATCCCGCGGGACGGCAGGATGTATATAACAAGTATGCGTTGGAAGAACTTCCGTGACTGTGACGGTCTACACAGTTTTCCTCTGAGTTCTTTAAATTATGAAGGTCTAAAGAAAAGTTCTTAGAGTTTAGCTGCTGTACGAATGGACAAAACCTGGGCCACACAATAACGGGGGCAGGCTGACTGTGAACGAACTGCTTCAAAAGTAGTAAAACATATTAGTTTTGAAGAAATTGCACTTCAAAAGTAAGTTCAAAACCTACATCGAAACGAAGGCAGATGATGTCCATTGAGATCACTTTTGAGTGGGTAAGATAGTCTTCTACAAGTGGATTAGCCCTATTGGATGCTTGAAATAGGCCGCATGGTTAACCCCTGTAGTATGACCTTCATTTTGACCGTCAAGCGTTACTGAAGCTACTATCCCGCCGCATTTACCTTTTATCCATGGGTATCTCTTACTGTCCCCAACTGAATTAACTTACTTGTCCATTTTAACAGTGAGTAGATGAAAATGAACATAATCCGTTCCTATCTCTTTCCTGATTTGTTCTTCCCGCATTAGAAAGCCGTCACGTTCGTCGATCTCAGCTTATTACTTGTCAGTCTTTGCTAGTTCTGGCGCAGTTCATCTTATATTGTCGATTGTCTAACAACGGTCTTCAGGTTTGCGTGTGTTGAGATAGTTTGAAATAACCGCCTGATACTTACTCAATGACCGAAGAATGAGATTTGAAGATTTGGAGTCAGAGCTCGCCTAGATAGTCTTTTTCACTTTGAGGATAAGAGCTGAATGTCGGAGATTACCTGCAGTTAGCCGTTCTATCGGACATGTCATAAATCTAATATTGTGTCTCCAATTTTCCAAACCAAGTTTTATTTTTCAGCCCATTGACCACCCCAAGCCTTGTGACTTGTGTTGTATATCTTTATATTTTCAATTTTTGCGTTGGTTAATTGTGAAGGATATACATTTTCTCCTAACACGAAATTTAATAAAAATGGAAGGCGCTCACCTGTCATCAAAACAGTGCTTTTTCTTGGTTCTTTTTGAACCGTCGCCGTGTTACCAATCGTCTTCCTCAGAACCAACTGCAGCAATGGTTAACACAAGCTGCTATTGAATCGCGATAGGAAAGCTGAACGCATGCTTGTTCTAATGGTCCTTACGACTCTCTATTTTGAAAAGTAATAACCTAATCTAAAACTACATGGTCATATCGCTTTTGCGATTAGCATTTTAATCCAGAGCTCTTGGTGCACTAGTCATAGATCATACCAACTAAAAACTTACTAGCAAATTCAAAACCCAGTTGGACGAAACATAGTCTCAATATGCAGTTGAAGATTTTTGCAGGAGTGATTTATTAAAACCATGGGGCCATTTTAGTGTGTTAAGTTTCTGACGACAATTGATAAAATGTTTTTCTTCCTTTCCGTTCCGGATTCACAACTTTGTGTTACAGAGTAGTCCCAATAGAGGGAACAAGTTTTGGTCTTAGTTAAATTGTAACAGGCTATCACATGTGATGATATTTAACAATTATTTAACGTCATCAGTTCAACCAGCACCCCAGTCAGAACTTTTCCTGAAACATTTATAGATCACACGGCTTCTTACGGAGCCATAATTCTTTCTTTTGAAAGTCACACTAATGCCGCTTTCATTTTTTGGCCTTTCGAATCACAATTATTTTTTAAATTTGTTACAGATTATTCCCTCTGATACCGACAATACCGGGAAAAATTCTGTTAAACGAAGTTCATTGCTTATGTTTGAATTACTTTGTTTTCCATGGTTTAGTAATTCGGCTGAAGCCATTTTTATGTCGTTTTTTGGATGAGCCTGTTTTTTCCAGGCCTTGAATTCATAGCAAAAGAACTCTGTTTCACTGAACGTCAGCGACTAGAAAATACTGAAAAGGAACCATTTTTATTGTTGCTTTTTTTATACTAACAGCACACCTTGCGTTTTAGAATTGTTCAGCAATCTACCGAATGCGCAAATAAACCTATTTAAAATTAAGGATGTTTTATTTTCTGAGAAAGTGAAACGTTAATAGAACAACAACGCTGAAGTAATTCGACTAACGTTCATTAACCTAGTATCTTTGACTAAAAGAGAGCGATTTATCCACCAACAAATCACTAATTTTTCACCGCACCGTGAACAGCCCCGTTAACCTGTCCTCTTGCCAAGTGATGGTGACCTCAGTGTGCGTTAGACCTATGTGGACTGTGTATACTAACTTGGAATACGTTAACCATGCACACTGATGGGGGTGATAGGGCACACTGGTTGCCGCTTTTCTGCACCCCGTGCTTATTGGCTCAGTCGAAGCAAACAAATGAAAAATAACGATAAAGGCTCCGGCACAGTTATCATCAACATGGCTGATTAAGTCCGGGATGAAAAGTGCTTTTGCAGACATGAAACTCTCGGGCAGATAGTACAGCTGATAATATTTTGACAGAGAAGCAAATCTCAGCGATACCCCGGATACCACTGCTGCATGGGAACGTCTCGAAACTTCAGTATAGACGAGTGCAGCTAATCAGAAGCTGTACACCAAAACTGAGGTGCACCACAAAAACACATACTTGTGTTGTCTCACTATGACCAGTTCTGTGCAGATTTGACGTATCACAAGCCTGAAATATGACTTATGGATATTCTGCATCCTGTCCATCAGGCTTTTATCCACAGTGCATAAACGATTCTCTCTAACAGGTACACGCTTCGGAGAACGCCGGCGGGTTTGCATAAAAATACTGTGCCGATGATGACCCTTTGTTTACAAACGAGAAACATTCAAATTTTTGCGTGACTTCATTGCGAATTTTAACTGAAATTTGTGAAATGTTGTAGATTACATTGAAAAACATAGTTTTGTACATAGAGGACGTCTAATTTGATTTTGGTGGATAATTTCGTGAACAAATTGTGATGTACTGATGAATGGTTCATCGGGCCTAACGCGAGCGGATAAAATTTTAAGAATGATTGGCCAGGCAACCCATCAAAAGGGGTCCGAATTAGAACACTTTGTACTGCCGAGGCGATTGGAATCAGGCTGCTTGATCCGGTATTTTGTCATTAAAAATGGTTCGTTCAAGCGCTGCACCTACCATGGCCACAAACCCACCGGATCGATGGCCAACCTGCGCGGTCAAACCAATGGACAAGCGTGACGTAACCAACCAATCAAGTCATCGCCAATTCGACTGACCAGTGACCTAGTTTCTCTGTAATAAGTCTGATCGATACCTCGATCTAACTCTATTAACTCCTTATATAATTGCACCGGCCTGAAGATGAATTATCGACGACATATGTTTGCCTATATGTCTTTGTTCACACTTTTTAAAGTTGGCCATGTCACTGTCAACGAGCATTGCAACCTGTCCCAAGTCGTAAATAACCTGCGACCGAGTTGCGGTTCATCAACTTGTTTGTAATCGTGAACGGCTGAAGTACTCCATTTCTCATATAATCTGTCAGTTAATCTGCGGGTGCGTTGACGTCCTTATCGGGATAGATGTTTGCGAAAAAGATTGACTGAGTATAAGCCCAGATTGTTGATACGTGCACCGACGTAGGAGATAGTAGCAACAGTATTAGTAAACTACAATCCTACCTAGTCCACTGCAAGAAAACCACAGAAACACGTCACGTTGTTGACTTCTCCACCTCGTTCGACATGCTATTGCACTACTGAAGTCGGAAATCGCTCACGTTCCTCAAGACAATGCCAACTACTGTTCGTCATCCGGTCCAATGTGTGAGTAAAATGTTGACTCGGGCAGCATGTCTCCCTTGAAACTAGTGACGGCCTTTCTATCATGCAAATCCAAATCATCAACCGATTCTCCTGCTGTTACCATCCCTACATCCTATATTATCCAGTATTTTACGCTGGCAACTGAAAACAGTAAACAATTTGTCGACATCTCACGTTATATCCTCTTTCGATATTGATTAACTGACTCAAAGAAGTCAATGCTTGAAAAACAACAATAAGTTTTTAAGAATATGATGTATACATAATCAGTTAGGTTTGGAAAATGTTCATTCTATAGTCCAAGTTGACGGGGTTAGAAATGACATGTGAGGCAGTCTTGGGTACGAACTAAAACCAGTTTCAAAATCTGGATTGTTAAATTTGGTTCAAAGGCAGGAATTAAACAGTATTATTTATGAGTAGTCGGGGATTTGGTTTATTTCAATTTGAACACCACCCATAATTGATCGCAGCTGTCGCATCCCCATAGACTTTCCAGTCGGCCCCTTTCGAAAAGAAGCACTAGACTAGAGTTTCAATCTCATTAGAGCTCGTCAGTAGTGCATATCATCGCCACTGCCGGGACTTGAACCACGGGCACGCTGTTCATGAGGCAACCGTGTTTACCACTGCGCCATTGACCTCACGTTAGGCATGACTGAGTTATCATATGTGAATGGTCAACCACTTTCGCTTGTGAGTAATGATCAGGTTGTCCGATCGTCTCGACATGGAGAAACAGTAACTGTCCTGTTAACTTCAATCGAGTATAGTGTTTCTTTTCGAAAGGGGCCGACTGGATAGTTTATGGGAATGCGACAGCTGCGACCAATTGTGGGCGATGTTCAAATTGGAATTAAACAGTAGTTAGTTTGCCTTGACAAAAGTTAAAATAGAACAGCAAATGCTGGGAAATTTATTCAAGAATAAACCTTAAATTTAAGCGGAATCAATTCGGGTGAATTACCAAAGTATGTGGCGTTGTAAGAAACGATGCTGGGTTCCTCGAATTTGTTAAGAAGTTTCTGTAAAACCGTCTTCAATATTTTTTTTTCACAAAACACTGATCTATTTAAAATAACAATAAACTGAACTGGAAAAAAGAAATTTCGCAGTTGTTTACTACCCCGTAAATACATGTTGCGCAGGTGAATGGGAAAGCATGGAGGTAGGTGCGGGAAGGTTACGAAATGCGCCCGAATTATCATTTTTACAGCATATCGAAAGCGAGAGGCTCAGGTAAGCTTCTGACATATATATGGTCGTCTTGACAGGTAGTAGCCTGACTTATGTCGATTAAACGTATATTTAGTGCTTGTCGCGTGAGCAGATATTTTCGGCGGACTAAACTGTGTTTCTGTTCCTCAAAACTAAGTGATCATTAGATAAACCTGTGTGATTAATTGTACCGAGTTAATTTATATTTCACCGTTCATATTTTTGAGGCAATCGGAAGCTCAGCCCAGATAATAATACTGCTGCTGTCATTGAGCTACGGGCAGCTGCATTTTGGTTTTTCCTCTTATTCACGCTTTATCTAATATATCCCTCAGATACCGAACCAGCTTAGCTAATCAAAACTTACATTTACACACTGCGTGAAACGTTAAAAATCAAAATATTGATAAAAGATTGTTTGCAAGTTGCCACAAATCTAGGAAAATATTTTAAAAATTACCACTTCAAACTACACTTTTAACTTGAAACTCACTGTTGGTTTGATGGCAAGCGGCACAAAACAGTACAAAGAATAAAGTTAGTACAGGTTGTACATGATAGATAAATATGCTATTTAGCTAGGAAAGAATGTAAAACTTTTTATTTTCAGTACCACGGTTATCTGATCCGATGACTTTTTTGTTTAAAAATGCCAAATGCTTTTTGGTTTCCAAACCAACTTTTTTAGGGCATTTATATGATTACTGTGAGCAACAAAATCTTCTCCATTTTTCTAATACAATGAGTTTCATAGATGACCCAAAGAACTAATTAATTTTGTATAACATTTTCATCTAAAGAATAATAGACAGCCTTTCAAGTTCCATTGGTTGCCAGTTTAGCTTTAAAGTAAGCTATGTAACAAAAATTACTTTTTATTGTGGAAACTTTATAAAGAGAAAACAGGTTTCCAAACATCAACGAATCAACTGTTCAATAATGATGGCAGATAATTAATTTTAATGCTACAGTATATTCACGTAAGTCGAAGTTAATTGAAAGTTTTTTCTTAGTTTTTATTCAGCGTGATATTTTCTTTTTACTCAAACACTACCTGTGTAATCACTTCCGGATCGCTTTTTTAGCTCTTTCTGGCGTATAGCCTTGTTCTGATGAAGCAAAATGAACATAACCGTAAATCGATTGATCAACAGCATATTATATAGTACGGTATATTAATGGAAATTTTTCAGAATATGAAATGACAGATAATCTTAAACGTTGACAGCACTAATATTTTGGCTGATAATTCGTAAGCCAAACTGCGATGAATACGTTTTCACTTAACTCCAGGTGGCTACGGAACAGCAGATTTTCTATTAGCTTGACGAACCTGCTACTGACAACTTTTTAAATGAATTCCGCCAAATTATTCTAAATCGAAAGCAATCAGGAATGATTTATCACAGTCGACCAGATTTAACCTAATACAGTTATCAAAGCACCAATCTGTACTAAAACATCACTGCTCAAAAATAGTGTTGTTCGACTCAACGTTATTTGCTCGAGAAATCCCAAAGACAATTCACTCATGTAAAATACAATATAGATTTCAAATGTCACAGTAGAACGAGAGGATGATAAAAACTACATATAATCCTCTTGAAATTTTGGCAAGTGTATGTAAGCAAGATTGTGCGGAATATGTTGCATGCATTTTTTGTGCTGACAAATCCAAATTTTTAATACTAGTATATAATTATTCACAACAATGATGACATAAAAATGCCTCTGTTCACGGCTGTATTTTACAACATACTTGCTCGCAGCTAAAGCGTTAAACAATGTGAAAGTAATAAAAATACGCTATCAAAACTTTTCACTGGTCTATGTATTCAATGTCAGTTCACGATAACGTCTTTACTAACCGTTATTATTGTGGAATGTAGGTCACTGGATGGCGATTTGGGATTTGTCTTAATTTAGTTTGTTTCAGATTCTTTGCGAAGGGCCAGTAGAGTTGAGTAAAGTCTACACTACAGATACATTTTTATTTAATTAATTTTATTTAATTTTATTTAATTAATGAGGACATTTTGTTTCACATAAACTGAACGTTACCCGCAGTTGATCACAGCTTTCGCAACACCATAACATTCGATGTCAACCCGCTTTTAATAGGAGCACTAAACTCGGATTCCACTCTTGTTGGAGCCCATCATTGGTGTATATTCTTGTTAGGCCGGATACAGAACTTCGACCGCGTTTTCATGAAGCAACCGTATTCACCATCGTGTCACTGAACTCACACGACCGAATTAGCATGTGTAAACGCCCAGTAAAATTCGCTTTTGCGTAATAAATACACCTCCAACCGATCTTATTGGTTTTCATGTACGAACTCTGAATGGTGAACATGCATTGAATCAGACAATTGTAGAACAGGAATAGCTCATTTATTTCTATAAGAATAACAAGTAGACCATTCAACGTTTGGCTAGATCGTCGAGAAGCAAAACTACCCACATTTCACACAGGTCGCACAAAGAATTACTAGGCGGCCACTGTCGATCTAACATTACCAGATGTGGAAATAAGCAAGAAACAAAACCTAGCCTCAGGGGGAAATTTGAAGCTACATGTTTACAGGGTTAATAAGGTGAAAGGATGAAGTACGGTACACGAACTGCATTCTTCACTTGAATAACAATCTCCATCCCTTTTAAATGTCGCAAGTTAGAAGTTTGGAGAACGCCGGCTTCATTTGTAGCAAGCCGCTCTGAAAGTTACTCAAAGACATGTTTCTAGCATTCTCATTTTTTAGATGATATACCTGATTTCATGGTCATGGCCAAATTCGTAAATAGTGTTAGAAATAGCAAACAAGTGACTCACTTTTTTCCGGCTACATTTTGTATCCGTTTTCTCAGCTGATTAGTCTTGATTCTGATGAGTTCTATGCAACTCCGAGGGAACTCCTAGTCTACATTGAGTGAGTGTGACTACATACCCATCCCTGTGTGACAACGCCATGCACACCGTTTTTCAAGTTATTCTTTCTTATACCGACCGCTCCAACCTTCCTCCAGGCTCCTTCGAAATAAAGTTTGCGAAGTAACCGTTGTGTACGAACGTTTGCTGGATGAAGACTGATTCCTCTTTGATCGCTTTGGGTAAGCAAATTCTGCAAACCTTGCACATTACGATCTCGCTTAGACATGTCTGCACAAACTCCTAAACTAAGTGTGCTCCTCCCTCTAAACAAACTTCCTATTCACTCTTCTTACAACGGAACTTCATCCCTGACAAACATTTCCATATCTAAGATTCAAAGTTTGTTGTCCTCTTGAAACTCCGTAGTAAGTGGAACGTTCGAATAATGAATGCTTATTTTTGCACGAAGCTGATCACTATAATTCCTTGAGAAGTACACGCAGAACAAATGGATGACTTATTTAAAAAGCGTTGTATATTGACTGCCTGTTGTTACTTGTCATTCTAAATGCGTGATAAGAATATCGGCGAAATGGGTCCCACTAAGCTTATCGTTACTGCGCAATCAACAACGAAAGATAATAATTATTAAACCTGGATATTCATAGTCTGTTGGTACAAAACTATATTAATTTCAAATATAAGTAGTTTAAAGGAGTTGTATTGCCCTGTTGCGTAATCATGAACAATAGATTTCATTTCATTTAACGGAACGTTCATAAATAATGATTTTACGCCAGAGATTACTGTTATTGTGTCCAGACATCTTAGGAAATCGGTAGATAAAACTGTGAATTTTTATCTGTATCTGACAGTCTATGAGCCTAGTAGCTGCAGGTATCGAACTAGTAATTGGGTCAAGTTATAGTGGAGCTGATTAACCGTCGATGATATTGGTTCCACGGATTTGCTGGATTTGTGAGTTTTTAGTTTGGTACGTATTTTGTATATCAGGGATCCCTTGGGTATATGTTGATAATAAGTCTTTCTGTAACTCAAGTCTGTCTCTTTTTTATCCTGAAGGCAGTCCCTAACTTTTCAACAGATTTAGTGAAACCTTTTTACTTAAGGTATAGACAGGATTTCTAGCGATCTGTCAAGTTGGTCAGCTTTATAAGGCATGATCACAGTCGAGAGCTTGTTCGGCTGTATTGTTACAATGTTTTGATCCCCTTTAAATATCTATCGCACTGAACATATACTCTATTCTGTAGGCCGTTATGTTCCAATGACAGACATTGGTATTGATGAACTAGTTATGAGCTAACTAGCTGCATCAATACAGGTGAAATCTGACGTTAACAGCTGATCCTTTACTTACGCAACGTAAACAGCAAGACCTTTGGATGGCAGAAACAGAAATCTAAGGTCAAATTGGTGTTTACAAACATGTCATTGTGCCATTGTTTCAAACCGTTTTTGTGAGAGTTGTTAAAATATACTGAACTCTGTTAAGAGCACTCGTAACGAGTTTCATATACATCAAATGAGTACCACACCAGTACGTTAGACAAAAGAAAGCCAATTCACCGTATGTAGACAACAGTATTGAGAGCAATACTGTCAAAAGTGAAGTGCGATTATGTTCACCTGAAATGGGTGTTTTTATTAGTTACTCCGGTACGACCATGCTGTCTCACATAGGTACTCTATGTAGCGAATACAATCGCTATGTAAAAGTGAATTGGAAGGGCATTTATCTTTCTGCGTCTTTTAGATCTGGTTTAAGATTTTCCACTAAGTACCTGCGAGGCTGAAATACCTTGTGTAGTGCCAGTTACCATCCAAGCGACAGCAAGATGCACACTACCTAACGGCAAAAAAACGTGTGCAATATTCTCGTGTGAAATTTCTGAACTTCCGGTGTGGCTCCGTAGTTCAGCTGGTAAAGCGCTTGCCGCATTTAGGCATGGTGTTTCTGTCACTGGTTTGAATCTAGCCAAAGTCCAGGATTTTCGCAATTGGGTCTCTTCGAAATATTCTCATCAATTAACTGAGCGCTACCAATCCCCTTCTTGTTCATTATAACCTGTGACCATTTTACTCTTGTAATTAAGTGAATGATATTCATTTGTTAACCGGTGCCAAGCGTAGTTATTTGGTAAGCGAACTGATTAGATAGCGCCCATTACTTGTAAACTATTTCAAATCACTGATTGGTGTTCGAACGGGTGAAGTAACATGCAGTTCTCGGTGCAATGGAGAAAAAGGTACCAGTCAATAATGAAGCAAGGTGGGAAGTAGAGAGTTGGACGTGAAATCAAACTGACAGTAGGAGGTTTGACAAACAACTTTTGCGATATTTGGCGTCGTGTTATGCAGCGAAATGAAGGGGAGAATGGCAGGTTGTGTCATTTTTAGCAGGCCTGTCCATTCTGCTTTACTTATTAGTAAGTAGACCTAAGTCATGAGTGCTTGTATATATATTCCAACTATTCAATCTTGTGAAATACAACATTACCAGCTAACCCAAATACAATTACTGACAAAGTCACATATTTAAACTCAGCAGAAATGTAGGAACATTGAATAAAATGATGGTTATCGCACTGTCACTTACTGATAATGGGCTGGTCGAAAAAACTGAGAATCTTTGCAAAGAATTATGAGTCTTATTCAACCTGTAATGTCACTTCTGACAAAGATTGTCAAAAGGCAGACGGCTTGTGGGCGGGAGGTTTCACTGGCACGACGGGAAACTCTAAGAAACGCGTCGCCATCATAAAATGCTGTGGTTACTCCTTAACGTTTTGAGTTAGAGATTTTAGCGGGAAATCGATTGAATTTACATAGGCGAGTTTGCTTTCAGTCATACCTTGAACTCAGATCATACCCAAACGGTTTTCCTTTCAGCATATAAAAGAACGGAAAAGGACTATTACACAGTAATAAAAAGTGGTGAACATGCTTCTAAAGTGTCTCATGACCTATATGTAATTATATCACGCTTTAACCAGGCAATTTAAACCAAATACTCCAGTAACTATTGTAAATTGAGGCGCAGCAGTATGCTAGTTGCAGTATTTTAATCACTCGCGTGTCCCCATCTTAACATTTTACACTGCCGGCGATTCATTCTAGCTTATTAACAGCGAAGTTGAGGTGAATCCAAGCTTTTCACGTTCCAATTTAGTTCTATGAAAAGAAACCTTTTGGGTAAAAATCTGGTCAAGAAATCGTGGAATACACGTGGTCCACTAGAAAAATTTTCTTAAGATTTGTGCACTAAAAATATGATTTTTGATTTTTGATTGATAGATTTAGGTGTTTTATTAATAGAAAGAGAAAAATCGATGTGTGTTTGAGTATATATGCATGAGGTTTGTGAAACTTGGCTCCAAAAGGTCCCTCACATAACTCTTCTGTTTACTAAGAAAAACTTGCGAGTAAGTTGTTAATCTGAGTAATCACGAGGCGAATTATTAATGTAGTCAACCGTCAATCATCCCTGTGAAAACTTTATTTAGCTCTCAGTCCGGAGAGTCTATCAAGCCCGAATCAAGTCAAGCACAGAACCAGTATACTAAGCACTAGCTGAAGAATCATAAACATTCATCAAATTTGTTCTTTTGTCAGGTTTATTGATTTTTTGTTAAATCATCTTCATTACGCCACAAAGCCAAAATATATACGCGTAAGAAGATATTTCTTTTTGTTGAACGAGATGCATAACATAATGCACTTGAGCAGTTTCCTTCAAATTGGTTCCAGAATGGATTCTACAACTGTTTGAATCTCTAAGAGAAACATCTTATTTTCACGGTCTTACATTTCTGTTAGGGTTCGCTTAGTCCAAAGAAACAAAAAACGGCATCATCGCCACAAGTCTTTGAATCATTACACTAGGAATGGAAACGGTACTTACCTCGATTGGAAAGGACAGCAAAATTATGCCCAGGAGAACATTAGAATTCGTTTCTGTTAAAGCAGTTGTTTACCCATCGAATCTTGTTAGTAAAAAACTATGGAACCTTACAACCCTGTGTACGTTCACTGTGTGCTTCACGGTCACACAGTTTCAAACATTTCCGCAACGGTTATATGATTGAGCGTAAGCTATGAAGAAAAATATGTGTACTTGGTTAGTTGTCACAATGTCCATTGTGTTTCCTCATGGTTAAATAAATTTATGTGGTTCTAATCTAATTCAGAGAACTTTTCAATAGTATATTTATATATGAGTACCGATGAGTAGTAGGGGATTTGAGACTTTTATGTAAATTGAACCTCATCCACAACTGATCGGAGTTGTCGAATTTCTTTAGACAACTACATACTTCGTCGTAAGTGGGCCCCAGGAAGGCATCTGCATCAATCAGAGACCCATCGTCTTGGGATGAAGTTATTGGTGCACCGTTTCGAGAAACTTCTCCAAACCTTGGGGTCTCGTTTGAATCTACTAAGCAACTAATACAAAATAAGTAATGAGGGAGGAATTCGCTCTAATCTAACTATTCCGTTCAAGCAATTTGGTTTTGCCGTGCATCGTAGAGTCAAAATACGGCCAATGAGGACCAAAGATGAGTGTAATTCTGTTTTGAATGTCAGAGTCTTATCGGTGTACACACAATACCGAACGATCTGTAGCTTCCTGGACATATATTCTTGTCACCAAAACTGTATAATTACTAGGTTTCTTGGGAAACGGTTCACAAGCTAACCCACAAATCGAAAGTGTCAGAATACGAATAGAAGATGAAATGCCTTTTTGTACGGAGAAGCAGCAAGAAAACATGTGCAATATTCTCATCAATTAGCTGGGTGCTATCGATCCCTTTGTTCTTCATTACAAACCATAACCGTTTGGGGAACCGGTAAATAATACCTATATTCCCTCAGTGATGGGCAGTGAGATTCAGACTAACTTGAAAAAGCTATCCAGCAAAAGCAGCCTCAGATAACCATCTTACTCCAGTTGAAATCAGTGTCTTACACTTGAAAATGCCATACTGAAACTCATGGAACTATTTTGAATATGTAAAGCAAAGTCAAAAACTCTATGTTACACGATTTATGCCATGATGGAGTTCCTAGTAGAGACTATTAAATTTTATCAATTTGGAACCAAGCGTCTATTGGTATGAAGGCCTGTCATTGGCAATGAGAGAGTAATGAACAGTTCTTTTTGATGTCAACGGCTTCGGCATATTGAAGCAGCCGTGTTCATTACTCTTCCACTGCCTTGAAAGTGGTGAGACCTGTATACCTATAAACGGTTGACATTTCGTTGTAATTTGCTTCGCGGCTAGGTTTCAAATTGATAAAATTTAAAAGTCTGTAGTGAGCACTGGTTAGGATGCAGCAAAGTCCGCCGTGGCATAAGTCGTTCAACATAGAGTTTCTGACTTCATGTTTCATATTTTGGATTGGTAAAATTGTCCCTAAACAATAAGTATCACAGTTCTTATTACACCGATCACCTAATCTCAACAAAGAAATGCAGGAAGTATTTCGTCAAAATGCTCAATCAAACCAACCGGAACTGATCTAAATATCAAGTATGGTTTCCAAGTTTCCGTCATTTTGTACCCTCAAGGGGGAACGGCTGGTTGAATTTGGCATTTAAAATGTTATGACAAGGCTTTCAAAATATCTAATTATTTTGCTTTATAAATTTTTATGCTAGAATAACGTTACAAGCAATTTGATGAATGTATTTGTTTTGCCATTAACGATTTTTGCTGCAGGCTACACAAAACGAGATAATTTGTTCAAGCATAAATGAAATGTAAAATAGTAATTTCTTCCCAGAAGTGTGAACAGCCCATTTACAAAGGCAAGAATGCTGGCCGCATGCAATTCGTACCGAGCCATTAGTGACAGGTTTAGAATAAATGTAACTGGTTTTACCAATCAAACAACTGGAGGGGGCTAATCAAACAATGAAGTCAACATGCCAAATAATAACATTCTTGACGTATCAGTTATGTTTTACACCCAAAACTAAAAACCTGAGAGGATTGAACAACTCACTGAGTAATTCATTGTCTTACTAGTGAATAAACTGAGAAAACTAGCCGAAAATAAGAAGTCTGTCGAGATTAATCTAGTCTGTGTTGCTGCAACTGAACAAAAAATACCTCTTCAATTATTCTCATCCAACCGCAGTACATACTGACAAGTCCAGAAAACCTGTTTCAGTTGTGCAGCACACTTTAGATAATAAATTCAGCTTACACTTCGATACACCAGACTTTCGTGATAGCTCAATCTGGTCAGCAGTAATCTACAAGATATCTGTGGAGATGGGTCCACGGAGAAGTGGCTGAGCTACTACTAGGATCACGACTGAAGGTGAAAGAAGCGCACCATCAGGCCGGTTAGGTGAAGTGATTTACTCGTCTTCTTGTTCCATATATTTAACTGCTGTTGTTTTTAGAAGTGTTTTTAACTTCTGTGAAAGTTTTGAACACTACAAATCAACCCAGTTAACAAAATTACATGAACATTTTGTTATCTCAGCTACAACCTGGAACTGGTACCGTTTTGCTGTGTTGTTACATTTGTCGAAAAACGACCTTTTTGAATTCTTTTTGATTGCTCAGATGTAGAATATTGGGGGAATACCATAGCCGTAAGGGCCGTAGCTGTTTTAAGATAATACAACTTTCGGTTTTATGGCAGACAGTACATTTTCTGATCGTCTTGGGTGAAGCTGTGCTCACTCAGACAACTATTTTTGAGGTTAGGACGAATAAGTGGCCATATTTTTAAGTCAGTTTTGAGAGAGCAAGGGTAAATAGACAGAGTTTTCTATACGATACTCTTTCATAGGAACGGTGTTTACACACACATTGCGCACCATGGCCACCCTGTCGTAAAAGTAACCAAACACAAATGCGTAGACAGACAGTTGACACTACTTGCATACGTGGACTGGGTTAACCACCTTGGAAGTTAATTTTCGAGAGTCCAACTACTCCAGTACAATCTGATTATAGACAACGACATAATCGTGATTGTGTATTACTTTGCTTTCAAAGTGCAGGCAACGTCACACTGAGGAAGAGTCAGTTTAACGATTGCGTTATGAAAAGTTCGTGTCTGACTATTGTGATCAACACCAAATTTTCACGGAATGTTTTAAGTACCACCAGGATATTTGTGAAACTTTATCATAGCCAATCCCAAGTCACTGTTTCATTCATTCAGTTCATTTACTCAGTGTATACTGTTCACATATTGTGGGGGATTGTCAGGCAGGAAGTACGAGCATTC